>LPNX010440234.1:203333-314590 GCA_001517045.1 Pseudotsuga menziesii
CGGGTCATTGTAGATGAAGGCAGATTTGATCTTCCTCCACCATTCTGAATAGGTGTCCTTCCCAATGAGGGTGGCACCGACTATAGATGCTATAGATTGCATTATTACAACTGTCAGTGTAATTTTCAAAGAGAAAAATAAAAATTAATAACCTTGCAGGTCTACAGTCTCTGCCAAGGTGAATACAATGCAGGTTTATAGCAAATATATGAGTAAATACAAAATATATATTACTGTCAGTCATACACGGCCTTATATTGATCTGCAATATCAATCTCAGCCCCTATCCAGAATTTGCAAGAAAAATAGGGTTTACTTCAAAAAATTAGGGTTCACTGCAGCATACAATGAAGAGCTCTCAAAATGGAAATATCAACAGCATGTATTATATCAACGCAGTCACAGCATAAATCTCCAAGAAGATCGCAGCTTGCTTTACACAGCACAGCCTCCACGCACAGGCTGCAATATCTCCACACAGGCTCAGTCTAGGGTTTGTACAATCCAAAAATACATCATCTCCTCTCCACGCAGCATTCCTCATGCTGGTAATGGTATTCAACGCAATATATCAAGTAGTATTGCAGTCTCAATGTATCAACTCAACGCTGGTATTCAACGCAATATATCAAGCAATATCGCTGGTATTCAACGCAATATATCAAGCAATATTGCAGTCTCAATGTATCAACTCAACGCTGGTATTCAACGCAATATATCAAGTAATATCGCTGGTATTCAGCGCAATATATCAAGCAATATTGCAGTCTCAATGTATCAACTCAACGCTGGTATTCAACATATTTTCTGCTCCAATATAGATTCAAACGTCATAGCTCCACGCTGGTCACACCTCCAACGTCTCCACGCAGCCTGAAACATGGATACCGTCCTTCCAAATTCGTTGCAGAATATAAATTATATCAAATTCGTTGCAGAAATTGATTTGGAATATATTCATATATCAATATACTACATATAATAACTTCACGATACCAGCATACATTATACCAGCATACATTATCTTTCCAGCGCAGTTCACAAAATAACGAAATTATGAGCAGAATGGGTCGATATTATCTCTCCAGCGCAGTTCACAAAATAACGAAATTATGCATCAGTGAGCGATCCATTCACTGTCTCCATCGATATTGAGTTTATAGTGTTGAGTGCAGTGAATGAAAATGGCAGGGAATGGGTCGCAGTTCACAACGTACAGCTCGCGCACAACATACAGATGCAGTGAATGAAAATGGCAGGGAATGGGTCGCAGTTCACAACGTACAGCTCGCGCACAACATACAGATACAGTGAATGAAAATGGCAGGGAATGGGTTTGCCTATCAAGAGAGCGCGACTCAGGAGAGAATGTAGAATACCAATAATTAGGTTTAGGGTTAGGCTCTTCATTAAGAAAATAAACGCACATAATGAATGCGCGCAGGGGCAGACTGGCAGCCAGTCTAGCATCCAGGAGGGCGCAGAAATGTAGCAGGAGTTATGGCAGACAACCTGCTCTGATACCAGTTGTTAGGTATAACTCCTGGTTGATTGTTTATTACTTTGCCAAAAGCTATTATTTATACATTAGATGTGGCGGTTGAAAACAGCCTTTTCACCTTCCTATCTATTCATATTCTTATCTATTCATATTCCTATCTATTTACAATAATCCCGACGAAATATTCTAACAATTAGCATCATCATCATCATCCTCATTGCCATCACCATCATCCTCATCGTCATCATCCTCATCCTCGTTGCCATCATCATCATCCTCATCGCCATCATCATCATCCTCATCCTCATCATACTCATCCTCATCATCATGGTTATTATCATCATCATAGTCATCATCATCATTATCGTCATCATCATCCTCATCATCATTATCATCAATATCATCATCAACATCATCATTAGCATCATCGCCATCATCATCATCATCCTCATTGGCATAGTCATCATCATCATCATCATCATCGACATCATCATTAACATCATCACCATCATCCTCGTCGCCGTCATTCTCATCCTTGTCACCATCATCATCATCCTCATCCCCATCATCCTCATCCTCATCCTCATCCTCATCCTCATCCTCATCCTCATCATCACTGTTATCATCATCATCATAGTCATTGTCATCATCATCGTTATCATCGTCATCATTATTATCATTAGTATCTTCATCATTAGCATCATCGTCATCATCATCCTCATCGTCGTCGTCATCATCATCATCATCATCATCATCACCACCACCACCACCACCACCACCACCACCACCATCTTCATCATCATCATCATCGTCATCGTCATCATCCTTGTCCCCGTCATCATCATCCTTCTCGCCATCATCATCATCCTCATCGCCATCATCACCATCCTAATCATCAATGTTATTATCATCATCATAGTCATCGTCGTCATCATCATCCTCATCATCATCATCATCATTGTCATCAATATCATCATCAACATCATCATTAGCATCATCATCATCATCATCCGCATCATTGTCATCATCGTCCTCATTGTCATCATCATCACCATCATCATTAGCATCATCATCATCATCATCATCATCATCATCATTGACATCATCATTGTCATCATCCTCATTCTCATTGTTGGGTGTTATATCAACTAGATTAATTCACCTAATATTTAATTATCAACCCAGGTTCATAAGCTTAAAGTTGATACAAAATATATGCAAAGGTAAAAAGGCTCCTAGGGTGTCTTGGAGTTATTTTAATAAATAAAAGATCGGAAGATCAAAAACCGAGTCAAACTCCTAAAATTATCTAAATAATTAGACCGGACTAGAATATCAAATTCTAAACATCTACTTGAAAGAAAGACAAGCAATAATACTTATAACTTCAGACACTAACTCATACATAAAAATAATTATAACAACTAAATTGATAAATAACCAACTAACTACTCCTTAAGCTGAAGGCCGGGGTAAAAGACAACTTATCTTATAAAGAATAGAAAATTGAAAAACTAAGTAGAAAACTTAATAAAGATAATAAACAGAAGCAACTAGAAAACTTAATAAAGATATTTAAATTCTATTTTTCAATACACACATAAAAACAAGAATGATTCCTATGATTACAAATAACTTAACTTCCTCTTAAAAATAGTATATCTAACCCTAAACTCTAAATGCAAATAAAGATGACCATGACATAAAACAACAGTAAACAAAATCAGTATTTAATATTCAAGGAATAAAAAGAACTTAATTCATATGTAAAAGAAAAATGATAAAACCTTAATCAATAACTTAAAACAACCAAACTTTAATTGAAATGCTTAAATAAAACTACCAACTACAAACGTAATCCAAAGATTGACAAAACAAAACTAAAAACAATTTGAAAAATACATAAAAATAGTAAAAACAAAACCAAGGGTTAAATGACAGACTGGACAGTAGGTCTGTAAAGGGTGACTTAATGGGAGACTGGACAGACAATTCGAGTGGCGGTCCGTACGGTAAAAATGGTAAAAACTAACCTAAATGAACTAATTCTTCACCTGAAGTTATGCAGTTCTAAACCTAATGCATGGAATTAATAAACAAACCTATTTAATCAACAAATTAACTTCAAAACTAATTCTTAAACAAAAAGAAAACATTGCATTGTAAACAAACTAGCAAATTGGAAATTAACTTGAACAAAAGTGGAAATTACCTTAAACAAATTCATGACAGAAAAATAAATAAACAAAACTGAATTTAAATGAAAGCAAACTATTCTATATAAATAAATTAATAACATGAAATAAATAAACAAGACTGCATTGCAATTAAAACAAACTATTCTATTTAAACAAATTCATAACTAACCAAAACTAAATTCAAATGGAAATAAACTACTCTACTTGTCTGAAACTAAAAACTAAAAGCAATACTGGAATGAAATGACTAAAAAACAACTAACTAAGAACAAAAGATTGAAAGCAAATGACTGAAAGTAAAGCTATGCATGCATCTACTTATTTAATTACTGAAATAAAACTAAACTAATGCAATACAGGAAATAAAATACTTGTTTAACTACTGAAAAAAAACTAAGTTAATGGAATACAGGAAATAAAATAGCATCTAATGAAAACAAACTGGAAATTAAACTAGATTAACTGAAATGGAAAAGAAATAACTGAATTAAAACTAAGCTAATGAACCTTTGGTTGGTGAGGGGCCCTCTCAACAATCAGGGGTGAAGTCCGCTAACTCCTACTCAAATGCAATATTCAACAGCAATGCATACAACTCTTTATTCAATCTTCAGAAACAGAGTTACAGTGCTTATAAAAACTATGACTGACTCTGGCTAACTAACTTTCTCTTCATTCACAGACTAATATATATAGTTTTACATAAGAGATGAGCAAGTCGACCCTAAAGGTCGACTGCTCTCTAATTTTAGGCAATCTTTAAAGCACATAATTGATTTGCAACCAATGCATGGTATGGCTCTTCATTCAACGTGATCATGGCATAACATGACGATTCTGCTCCTTCTTTAGTGTGGACAAGGTTCTACAGCATGGCATGATGTTCTTCCTTCGCATGGGCAGATCCTCTTCATCATGGTGTGAATCCCTTCCTTGGCGTGGAGGATGGATTGGTGTTGAGCGCGAGTTTGTATACAACAACAAGTTTCTAGAACGCAGGTCATTCTATCCCTTAAACGTGTGGATAACGAGCAGCTAGGTGGCGATCCTTCCAGAGGATGAGTTAAATGCATCGGTCCAACATAGAGATGGTTGGAATGATGGCGAGCTAAGGATATTTACAAACTGTTTCATGTTTAAATTCTCAAAACCAACTATGGACAGTGTGGAGGCTGATAAGCGAGCTGAACGACGAGCTAAACAGAACACTTCAATGTGAGCTAGATGTATAGTGCGTCAATCTAGGGCACACATGGAAATTGATCAACGAATCTTGTGCAGTGGCTAGATGACAATATGAACGCCGAGCTGGATGGTGAGCTGGACATATGGTGCGAAAGGAAGGTTGAATATATTTTATTGTTAATTTTCCCAAACGAACTGTAAAATCTGCAAACAAATATACATATTAGATAATACATTAAATATGATTTAAATAACATAGTTTTGAGTTAATAAAATCATAAAAAATGATATTAATAACCAAAGTGGAAATAACATCAAATTTGTTCTTACCTTGCGCCGAAATAACGATCTGTATGACATAAAACATACTAAGGGGAATAAAATATGTGTTTAAATATGTTATTTAATTGCCAAAAATGATAACAAAATGAGGCTCAACATTCCCCAAAACTAGAGAAATGCCAGGTTCCACTGGGCAAAAAGAAAAATGATTAAGGAAGAAGGCAAAGTTGTGCTAGTAACTACCTTCTACTTGGCGAATGAAAAAAAAAATTTAAAATTTAAACTTATAAAGGAATATTTATTTTATGTGAAAATAGAAAAAAATGATGATGGGATAGTAGAAGATTTAGATTTCTTAGGAGACCATACTATTATAGAAAAATTCAAGATATGAATATTTTAACAAGCATATGCATTTGATGAATAAATTTATAAAGTTTATAACAAGTTCAACCATGTCCAAATCAAAACTTTGGACAGCTTGAACATATATTGCAAATGCATAAATGACATTCAAGAAAAATAGTTTTCAGGGGTATTTACATAAAAAGAGGCTAATAGCCAAATGATGACAAAAGAAATTTTAAGATCAAAGCATCCATACATAAATAAAACTATATTCAAGAACAAAAATTTGGTTGACAAATTTTAATCATCCATGCTATAATACCACAATATCTCATTCAGACCATTATCTGAACCATTAGTCGGATCCTTTGTAAAGTCTTCCATCAAATTTCTTCATATTTTCCTGTAAAAACATGCTTCATGTTATAACCTAAAAACACTTTAACATTTGTCAGAGATAAGCAATTTAGTCATGAAAAGATAAAAGCAGACAAATATTTTGTTCCAAATCTTCCTAATCCAATCCTAATCCTCCCCCAAACCAAGGATATGGCATGTCCTCATGCAAAGGAGAAGAATAGGTTATTTTAGATAAAGAAAGTGCAAGTATGATGTCATTATTTTATAAAGAAAAGAAAAATTAACTAGTAAAGGAAAGTGATTTAGAGATGTATATTTATGAAAAATAACATTGCATAGAAAGACCATAGAAAGAGATAATAATATAATCAAAATAATGCCATAGGAAAATCTAGGCATCTATGCCTCATTGTAAAGATATATTGTCATCATCAAATACTCTAAGTTTACCTCAAAGTGTGTGAGAGATGTAACTATGGGTCCCATTTCTAGGATAATATCATCCTAGGTATTAATTGAATTATATGGCCAGGTCCAAGCCCAACTTATAGTGATTCTTAAGTGACAGTAAAGAGAATGGGCCTTAAAATTTTATTTATAATAATTTTTCAATTTTTTTGTATATGATCATTATTTTACGAATCATGTGCATAGTAGTGCACTAACCAAACCTCTTTACCCGATATTGCCCCATTTTTAGTAGGCCTGTTTAGTACCCTGGTGGGTTTATCTTGGTACCATGCAAATATAGTCCCACTGCCAGTGAGCCTGTTCAGTACCCCGATGGGCTTACTTGCATTTATCGAGCTTCCTATTTTTAAATTTTTACTTAGCATTGACCCACTGCCAACAGGCCTGTTCAGTAACCTGGTGGGTTTTCCTTGTATATAATGATATTAAATATATGGAAGCCAATTAGTACTAGAGCATGCTAAGCCCTGCTAAAACAAATAATTCAATTTTATAGAAATAAACTTACAAATAGATTTTCATGCCTGCTTTAATCATAAATCATGTCAAAAGATAATAACTTAAAGCTGTTCTTTAACCTTAAAATCCATCATTTTCAAAAGAGATAAATAATGTTCCCCACAAGTAAAAATTCCACCTACTCTCGAGTTATCACAAAGAGATATTTGAGGGACAAGTTTTGATAACAAGTACAGGATGAACTAGTAATCCATAGGCACAAGATGAATGATAATTGAAATAGGTCTTATCAAGCACTGTTCAAAATAATAAATCAGAAATATAAATGTCTGAATCAAAATACCAGAAACTATCTGAACCATAAAAGGAGCGGTTAAAAATGATATGCAAGGAGTTATCTTTAATTGTCACTATAAACTGCAAATTAAGAAAAGTTAAGATACCTTACGAGTGTAATTACCTTTTCCAGATAATACTTCATAAGTTGCTTATAGAGATAAAGTATCCATGATCAAACTGCAAAACCACTTATGAGATGATTCAATTTATTCATAAAAACATAGAAAGCAAAAGAGTCGCATATAATTTATTTTATTAGAAATGACTCTCTTTTATTCATAGAAGTAAAAACATATCTACATATATACAAGTGATGATAACCCAAAATAATTTCATGGATCAGGAGGAGGAGGAATAACTTCCTCTTCAATCAATGCCATCTCTCTTTGTTGTAAAACATTTTGTATGAAATCTTGTCTAGATGTTGATTGATGATAAAGCCTAAGTCTATGTCCATTCACTATAAAGGAAACTTCTGAGCCATCAATTGGTTTAATTTTTACTGATCCATTGTGAAAATCTTTAACTACCTCATAAGGGCCCAACCAACAGGTAGTTAATTTTCCTTTAAAATTTTTAAACCGTGAATCGAATAGTAATGACCAATCTCCAGTATTAAATTTCTTTTGCTTGATAAATTTATCATGCCATTTCTTCTGCTGACTCTATATTATCATGGTTCTTTGGAGTGCATCCTGTCTAAATTCATCTAATTCATTAATTTGTATGATTTGTTGTTTCTGCACTTCATCCAATCCATACCTAACTGCGCTACCATACGAAAGGTTCTAACTTGCAATTCAATAAGTAAAATGACTTGTTTTCCATACACTAACTCATAGGGGGTATGTCCAGTAGTATTTCTCCATGTTATTATATAGGCCCATAAAGCCTCGGGAAGTCTATCTACCCAATCCTTATGATGTAAGTGAATGGTCTTGGTTAAAATAGCTTCTAATACTTTATTGGTTGATTCTACTTGGCCATTAGCTTGAGGATGGTAAGGTGAGGACTTACAATGCCGGATACCATACTTCGTAGTGAGATCTTGCATTAATTTGGAAGTGAATTGGATACATTGGTCTGTGACAATTTCTCTAGGTACACCAAACCAAGTAAATATTTCTTCATATATGAATTCTACTACAGATTTCTCTGTAGCCCTAAATAAAGATTTAGCTTCTACCAATTTGGTAACATAATATGTACAAACCAAGATATATTTATTTTTACGAGACATGGGAGAGATTGGTCCTACAAAATCAAGAGCCCATTTTTCGAAAGGATCAATCATGACCTGTGGCTGTAAAGGAATTTGGTCTGATGTTGTGGGTCTACCCATTCTTTGACAACTATCACATCCTTTGACATACTTCGCAGCATCCTTAAAAATTCTTGGCCAGTAATAACCAAAGTGCAGTACTTTGTATGTTCTCCATTTATCCGAAAAGTGGCCTCCACATGGTCCATCATGGCATGCTCAGAGGATGTCTGTCATTTCATCCTCTCGCACACATCTTCTAATAATAAGATCTGGGCTAGTGTGAAAGAGTTCATTATCAACCCAGTAATAGTTATAACTTTGTACTATTATGCGACATTTCTCGTACGGAGCCAAATGGTGTGGTACTTTTCGAGTTGCTAGATATTTTGCAATATCAGCAAAACAAGGGGTTTGAACAGACACTACTACATTTCAATCTGAAATCCGACGGAAAAATCCGACAGCGTGTGGATTTATTTTTTTAAACCTACCAAAAATCACAAAGATAAATTTTTTTTTTGAAAATGTGGTCATAAGCATCGCTTCAGCGATGGCTAGTCTCATAAGCATCGCTTAAGCGACGGATAGCCTCATAAGCGTCTCTTAAGCGATGGCTAGCCTCATGTTGTAGTAGTGCATCGGTACTACGAGAATGATTAAACTCAATACCAACTACTTGTTGATATGGTCCTTAACCCAAATGCTAAATGAGCAAGGTACCCATGTCATTAGTAGAAATTTAACCATTAAGTTGTATGCGAGATTATAACAAAATACATACCTAGAAAGATCAAACTCAAAACCAATTACTTGTGAAAATATATTTTAAACTAAAATATTAGATATGTTCATTAAAATACTAATGTCATTGGTTGAAATTTAATCCTTGTATATGAAATTATAATAATACACAACCACTTCTAAAGAACAAAACCCAACTATTTTTATCAATAAACCTAACGTTGAAAAATGGTATAACCATTTTGCATATGAATGGTAGATCTATTTTTGAAATTTGAAAGTGCAAGGGCAAGCTATAGAAAACCCCTAAAGTTCGCCCACCAGTGATATTGGCCCCAATCTTTGACTATAGAATTTGAAAAGAGATGGCATCATGCATATGTTAATATAAATATTCCACTCTTGTTATGTGTTTGTGTTCTTACTTCGCACTATAATCCATGGTGGATATTGGTGAGGTGAATTCTTTGACTAAACAACACCAACAAAGAACCGCACAGCAGATACTTCAGGCATTCCTATGCCTAGATCAAAGTGTAAGTCACGAAACCCAACTTTATCTGCACATTTATATGGTTGGGTTTTGAATCTTATAATGGTTCTAATTTTTCACTTGGGGTTTGAAGGTATTTATTTCCTTGCAAGATATTTTTATTTGGGTTTAGCAGTGGTTTTAGTACCTGCACTTTGATCTTTTCTCCATCTTCATAATATTTGAAACCCTAGTATTTTTGGCAGGTCTTTTTATTTCGATGTTGGTTTTAATTTTTAGTTCAGATTTGTCGGCTTCAAAGGGTTTTTGGGTGGTTTTTTCTGGTGTCAGTTTTTGCTTCAGATTCGGAAGTCCACAGGTTTTTTATGTGCTTATTGCTCGTTATTACATATGTTTCTTGCCATCAGCATTTGCAGACCTCTGAGCGATTTCTGGTTTTCCAATTAGCTCGGAGTTGCAGATTTTGGGTTTGAATAGGATAGTGGTTCTAGCAAAAGCATTTGAATCTACCAGGTACATTGTTTGAGGGTTTTAAGGTGTTGTTTACTGTAGGCCATATACTGTTACTACCAACCAATGCAAGAATATTGGCACCGTTTGTTAATAATGGAGCAGAGTGGATATGTGAAGAAAAGAAAGTTAGATGATGGAAGCAATGGTGGCTCGGTTGAGGTTTCTGAAGAAGAGCTGAAGCAGCTTTTGGCACCATTGAGCAAAGAGCAAGTGGTTAATCTCTTGGTTAACGCGTAAGTATAGTCTTTGTTTATCTTCAATTAGCTTGATCGAATATTGATGCCTTTTTGTTTAAATATTGGATTTTGTATATTCTTGTCTGGCTCACTTGCAATGTTGATTCAAATGACAATTCATATCTTCTAATAATATCTCATGAAGTCCATTTCCCCCTTTTTTGCAATAGATAGGGTATGCCCTCTTCTAAGGGAAATCGGAAGTATATTACTGTGTTCATATTGTCCAACCTTCTCATCCCCTTTCAGTTGTTTTTCTGATCATTTGGGAAGGGTGATTTGGAGAGTGGCTTGGGTTATTGGGATTGTTCTAAATGAAATAAAATAGGATAGACCATGATGATTGAAAATTCCAAAGGAGCTCGTGCAGAGATCTCAATTCCTTATTGAGAACACTAGTGTTTATAAATACATAGTAACATTTGACCCATGAGATTTGTGAACCCAATAAAAAAAGACTTACAATGCTTGTGCTAAGTATTAATGGACATATTCTGGTCATATCCCAAGGACTTTACTTTATATAACTACTCTTTTGGGTGATCAGCACAAGCTCCTTTGGCGCTTTGATTACGCGTGAATGTTGCATTGTATGTCATGCTTATTCGTGATCACCATTTTAAATACTTAATTCATAATTGTAAGGCTTGTGATTCCAACATCGCTCAGTCCAACGGTGTTTTGTCCAAATATTCATATAATAAAATGCGGTGATGGAATGCATACATACTCATGAAAATTGAAATTGAAAGTTGAAAAGTTTTTGTAACAATGAGTTTGTACATTGTAATAGAGTTTAACAAGATCACATGACTGCAAGTTCCTTTTTCTAATTTATGTTGACCAACAAACTTTGTGTTCGAATGAGTTTGTATGCTATGGCATGGGGAAAGTGCGTAAAATGAGTTTTATTTTTTAAAAACATTTGTTTTATGAAAATGCTTCTAACCATGAACCATAGTTGGTTTGACTCAGTTTTATTCCAATCTAAGTGATTGTGGTATCACTGATTGTATTTTCTATTCTCATTGACATATATTTTGGTCATTTGTTGCACATTAATAAAATTATCTTTCTCCACCTAATGAGAACTAAAAATGTTAAAGAACTGTAGTTTGATCTTGATGCTTTAAAGGAAGGTCTCCATGTTATGAAACCTTTTCTGTTTGTCTGTGAAATGAGGTTGTATCCCTTTGAACTGGTGCATAATTTGTTGATGATTTGGTTTTCCTTTTTGTTGTACCTGGAAACAGTTGGTTTGATGGCATGATTGGACCCTTGGATCTGTGGCAGGGAAACTACTTGATCTGTCTCTGGATTGCTATTCAGTCTTGTTGTAGGAGCACATTTCTTCTGCATCTAATGATTACAATTATTTTAAAATTCTCGTTTGGTTATGATATGCTTTTTCTTTGACTTCAATGCTATGGTGATTGTTTTGTGAGTCTGTTATCAAATGCCCTTAAGTTTTGGATGATTCTTATCTTATAGCATTTTGCATGCCATAATATAGTTTTCCTGCTTTTGTTTGTTTGTTTTTGAATCCATATTCTATGTTGCTGGCTGCCTTATTGGTTGTGAATGGATTGACTAGAATTATTGTGGTTGTATTCTGCAGAGGTTGTCTTTACCCTGCAATTGCAGACAATATTAGGAATGCTGCTAGCAAAGACCCTACACATCGAAAGCCATTTGTGCGTGGACTGGCTTGGGAGACTGCTTCACAAACTCTACGTGAAGTGAGTGCATGATGATTGATTGCTTGTCATTTGTATGTGTTTGTGCCAGAAATTGTTTCTAAGGCCAGAGAAACAAGCCAACACACACTCAAGATAAAATTCAATAAAACTAGGGTTTAGGGTTTGTTTAAAAGGTTTTTAATGGTTGTAAGCTTTGGGAACAATCAGGGAATACATTCATGAGCAAGATAATAACTAAATCATAAACAAAATATGATAAATATGCATAATATATCACACAATATCCAACAGAAACACTATGCTGAGGTTCATTCATAAAAGACAAGCATCACCAGCAAATACACATAAACCAGTAATGAATATATCAATTAAGAAACTAAACAAGTTCAATAATGAAGCCAACATAGAAAACTGAAGGGGAAAAATGTCATATATCTCATAATTTCATCATCAAAAGCATATAAGAGTCTTGGTACTTAACTCTTGAACAAGTCTGAAGACAAAAGCAGTCTGAAGACCTCCTGTAGCTCCCAAAAATTAGAACCTCTCTTTAGTACCTTTGTCCCTCTTTTATAATTAAAAAGAAGTAGTTCTATCTCCCCTTCATTAGTTCTAAATTGAAACTACCCAGTAGTTACATTAACTGACTAATTCAACAAACTGACTAAAAATAGCAAATCGGATTCCCGACAAATATGGCGAATTTCTAGAAATAGGTGTCAAATAAGCTTCCATATCTCTCAATTCGTGCCACCCGTGTAAAAACTAAGATAGGTTTCTATAAATGGTTCCGTGATGGACACAAACCTCTCTTGGTTTTTAAAAATTCATCTTCAATAAATCATAATATGCCCCACAAAATGAACACTAAAACAGGAAAATATTAAATATTTAAAATCCCTGAAAACTAGGATACAAAGATTCAACTGACTCTTTCAAACCTTGACATCTGTTGCAAAACTGAGAGATTTTTTTGTATATGGGTATCTTCTGAACAAAAACCTCTTTTGGTTTTCAAAAAGTCCTCCCCATCAACTCGTGTTCTGCATTTGACTTCAATAACTCAAAACAGGAAAAATAGAGCAGAATTCTATTTTTACTGCCTCCTTTTTTCATTCATAAGTGCTGAGACTTTGTTTTCTATTGAAAGAAACATGCCTCCATGCTTCTGAATTATTCCATTTGCATTAACCATGACTGGATTTATATTTAAATCAGCCAGCCCATTTTTCTCCTTCAAAGTTTGTATGGCAGTATGGTCCAGATGATTTCCTTTTATATCCAAATTCACAGGCAAACAATTCCTAGAATTTACAGCTTCTTTGTTTGCAGGATTTTGACTGTCTATATTGCCAAATTCCAATGTACCTCTGTTTCTCTTTTTAGCTTCTCAATTTCAAACTCCATTTTTATAAGTTTCATTTCAGACAGCGTGGAATTCACTGCTGCTTCAGCATCACTTCATAGATTCCTGTAGAGACGAATTCTCTCATCCCTTTCCTTTAGTTCAGACTTAAAATCTTGTTTCAAATTCTTAAACAAGTTTTGAAACTCATCATGCATCATCTCAGAATGCTTAACCTGTCCTGATTGATAGAATTCCATGGATGTAGAAACTTTTTCCACAGTATTTGCCATATGAGAGCACACAGATTCTGCAGGAATTTCAGTGCTTACATTTCTAACAGAAATTTTCTTGCCTCTAGAAGTAGAGCATGCTGCAGCTTTGTTGATTCTTTATACAGGCTTGGTTTTAGCACAGGCATAAGAGACTTAGGTCATTTGAAATATTCAAGACTCTTCACTTCAACTGATGATGAAGTGTAGCTGTCATTCAATTTAATTTTTTTAATGGCTGTCCATCTCCAGCATGTATTCTTACCCCTGTGTACTAATATCAAAATAAATCCTCAAACTCCTTTGCTATCACCTATGAACAATTTCTGCACAGTAAGACTTTGCAAATACAATTTCCACTATTAGCTACTCAGGTTAACTGAAAACTGCTTATCTGTTGAATGATAAAAATAAACAATATGCAATCTATTTGCCTTATGCTTCCTATAGCCTTAGTATAAAAAATGAAACTGTGTCTCCCTGTAATCTTAACCATTCAGTGCATTTGTCTCAATGTATAAGTATCAGACCTTTTTTGTGAAGTTTAAGAACCATAACGTACACAGTTTTCAATCCATCCTCTTTCAAACTTCGACAAATGAATGATTCAAAACATAGCTATTTTTCAATCTTTTACCCAGCAGAGCATCCCAAAATGTCTTAAACAACTATCTCTTGAACAGGAAATCCTTTAAAAGACATCATTTAATGTTTCCCTTAACTAATTTTGACAAAAACGAGTTCAAAGAGAAAACCCAAATCAGGCAGACATTAACTAGTCATCACCGAAAACCTTTTTTACTTGCTGCTGCAGATGTTTGAAATTGTTTCCTGAGCTGTCAGATTATCCACCTTCGGTATACAAGTGTCTTTCCACGTCCAATTTGATTGCAGTTAGCAAAATTAGGAATCCCTAATTTCTTGGGAAACCATAAAAACCTGACTTCTGTTCTACAACGGTGATGTCCAGTTTTCTAGCAGCTATTATTGCTCCACTAAGCTTTATGTCTTCGAATATGCATGTAAGTAATCACTCCCTTCACTTTAAACCAAATCTATGCTGATATCTGACATAATGGACTGCACTTGGTTAATGATGGCCATGATCCCTTCCATAAATCAAAATCACCAGTTCACATGATGGAAACTGACATAGCACGTAATAAAATCCTCAAATCACGTAACTAGTCACTCCAGAATTGAGATCGTGCTAAATTTTGGCTAAAAAATTGGAGAAAATGAGAGTCGCGATATTCTTGTAGTGCGCTCTTTGTTAATTCCGGGCTCCAGCGCTAGAAGAATAAATTTAACTGCATTTTGGCGCTATTTTTCAGCTTTTTGTCATTTTGCATGAACTTTAAAATGATGATTAAGCTCAAAATATGATTTGTAAATCCACCATTGAATATAATGACCTTTAAAGACCCTTTTAAAACCTAAAGGAAGAAACCAAAATAAAATTTCTAAAGGTAAAGACCTGAAAACTCAAAATAAAATTCAAAACTTCACAACAAACCAACTAGAAATTTCCTAAAAGAAGCAAAAATCCAAACTAAAGCAAATGAGTATCTTAGGATAAAATGCAAATCAAATAAAAATTAAAGAAACAAATTACTGACTTAACATCTGGCTCCAGCTACGGGATGAAGACCTCCCTGCGAGGCTTCAAGAACCTGAACCTATAGACTAGTGCCTTCTGTAACCAAAACTGTTTGCTTTTCTGCAAAACATCCATTGGCCTATGGAGTCTTTATTCAATCTTTCACACACTGATATATACAATGAAAACCAATCTCTTTTGTGAGGAATCTTCCATTTACTGAATCAAATTGTAATCCCATTTCCAATGTAACCAAGAAAAAAATTGATCAACCCACCAAAACTTGTTTCCAACTCCAAATATATATATAATCAGAAATATTGGAAAACATGAAGAGCAGATATTTAGCAACTTATACCCAATTTAATCAAATAGTGTCTCTGAAATAACAGATTTATAACCTGGTATTGACTCTAAATAATCTGCTACTGGATCATAAAAATTTCCATGAGTTACCTCTTCATGCTCTATGAAAAAGACAGGCCGTCCATAAGAATATTTTGTTCCATGAATATCAATCAGGAATTGGCGATAAAAGATATCTGGATCAGCCTGAATTTGCTCTGGATCTTTTTGGATAGTATCATTAATAATGTCAATAAGCTGAACCTGTTTTTCCCCACTGTCATCAAATGAATGACTATCATATATTGGCTTTTGCTGCTCAAGGATAATAGACTGAATGCATTCTTGAATCTGCTGATCAGATTGTAACATATCACACTCCTCACAGATTTTTGGGTCTTTCTTTTCAATTTCATCATCATATTTATTAAAAATTAGACCATCTTCATAATGATTTTGAACAGCAGATTTATCATAACCATGAATGTGAATAACTTCTGAAAAATTGTGAACAGCCTGGCCTTCACCAAATTTAGTATCAAAACTAAGAGGAATAGAATCTAATTCACCACAGAATGCTTGTCTTGGAACCCTAATCTCTTCATCATAGCAAAGAGTATTCTGATAAATTTTGAATGATGATGCTAAAGGTTCATCTTTTCCTTCAATACAAAACTGATCTTTAACACAACACTAATTTTCAAAAGTTTGTTGAACTAGAGATTGATCTTCAAAAGGATTAGCATTCAAACAATTATTAAGGCTGTTGGAATCATTATGAGAATGTTCCAAACTATCTTTACTGATCTCATCACTTGAATAATCCTCCAACTGACCTAAAACAACAACTTGATTATCATAATGATCATGGCATTCTTCCTTGACATCAATATCTGAAAATGTTACCTTTTCATCTTCAACAAATTTTGAAACTTCAACATCTTCATCACATGTTTTGAACCCTTGATTGTACTCATCATCATGATTTTTTAAATCAGAAATTGTATGATAAACATCAGCCTGCTCACAACAATCTTTTAAAAAGAGTTCAGCTGAGTACAGATACTTACAACGTTTCCGAAAACATGTGTGAAATTCTTTCAGTGAGGAGATGCTAGCGGCGGGAAGAGAAAAATACCAATCTCGTGCATCTTTTTCAAGTGAACACATGAACATCTTCATGAGCACATCTTCATGCTGGATATTTAACTGGACCATACATTGATGAAATTTGATGAGGTGATCTGAAGGATTATCCTCTTTGCTTTCTCTAAACCGTGGAAGACAATCTCCCCAAACATCCATAATAGGTACTGGATTTGGAAAACCTGGAATATCAGAAAAATTGAAAGGGGCAGACCTTCGAGCCAGAATAGCTTCCATGGACATCGGTCTCTGCATGTTGAAATAGTGGAGTCGCCAATCAATTTGTCAAGATAGATTTTGTTTTTTCTCCTCAGAAAGAGAAAGGGGTGACAGTAGTTCAAATCAATCAAGGCTGTATAAAACTAGGGATGACTGAAACCTTCTAATTCTTCTAGCAGCCACTGTGTCAAACTTTGGTGAAAAATAGCCTTCAAAAATGCTGGTTCAAGTCCACCTCTTAAACCAGGAAAACTGATAAGTATCCTAGGGAAGATATGCTTCAGCTTCGTCCCCGGCAATGGCGCCAAAGATGTTTGTGCCAGAAATTGTTTTTAAGGCCAGAGAAACAAGCCAACACACACTCAAGATAAAATTCAATAAAACTAGGGTTTAGGGTTTGTTTAAAAGGTTTTTAATGGTTGTAGCTTTGGGAACAATCAGGGAATACATTCATGAGCAAGATAATAACTAAATCATAAACAGAAGATGATAAATATGCATAATATATCACACAAGATCCAACAGAAACACTATGCTGAGGTTCATTCATCAAAGACAAGCATCACCAGCAAATACACATAAACTAGTAATGAATATATCAATTAAGAAACTAAACAAGTTCAATAATGAATCCAACACAGAAAACTAAAGGGGAAAAATGTCATATATCTCATAATTTCATCATCAAAAGCATATAAGAGTCTTGGTACTTAACTCCTGAACAAGTCTGAAGACAAAAGCAGTCTGAAGACCTCCTGTAGCTCCCAAAAATCGGAACCTCTCTTCAGTCCCTTTGTCCCTCTTTTATAATTACAAAGAATTAATTCTATCTCGCCTTCATTAGGTCGAAATTGAAACTACCCAGTAGTTACATTAACTAACTAATTCAACTAACTAACTAAAAATAGCAAATCGGATTCCTGGCAAATGTGGCGAATTTCTGGAAAATAGGTGTCAAATAAGCTTCCATATCTCAATTCGTGACACCTGTGTAAAAACTGAGATAGTTTTTTTTAAATATGTCCATGATGGACAAAAAACTCTCTTGTTTTTTAAAAATTCATCTTCAATAAATCATAATCTTCCCCGTAAAATGAACACTAAAACAGGAAAATATTAAATATTTAAAATCCCTGCAAAATAGGCTGCAAAGATTCAACTGAATATTTCAAAACTTGATAGATGTTGCAAAACAGAGAGAGGTTTTTGTATAAGGGTATATTTTCAACAAAAACCTCTTTTTGTTTTCAATAATTCCTCTCCATCAGCTCGTGGTATGCATTTGAATTAAATAACTCAAAACAGGAAAAATAGAGCAGAATTTTGTTTCTACTGCCTCCTTTTTTCATTCATAAGTGCTGAGACTTTGTTTTCTATTGAAAGAAACATGCCTCCATGCTTCTGAATTATTCCATTTGCATTAACCATTACTGGATTTAGATTTAAATCAGCCAGCCCATTTTTCTCCTTCAAGGTTTGTATGGCAGTATGGTCCAGTTGATTTCCTTTTATATCCAAATTCACAGGCAAACAATTCCCAGAATTTACAGCTTCTTTGTTTGCAGGAGTTTGACTATCTATATTGCCAAATTCCAATGTACCTACGTTTCTCTTTTTAGCTTCTCAATTTCAAACTCCATTTTTATAAGTTTCATTTCAAACAGCGTGGAATTCACTGCTGCTTCAGCATCACTTCACAGATTCCTGTAGAGACGAATCCTCTCATCCCTTTCCTTCATTTTAGACTTAAAATATTGTTTCAAATTCTTAAACAAGTTTTGCAACTCATCATGCATCATCTCAAAATGCTTAAGCTGTCCTGATTGATAGAATTCCATGGATGTAGAAACTTTTTCCACAGTATCTGCCATATGAGAGCACACTGATTCTGCAGGAATTTCAGTGCTTACATTTCTAACAAAAATTTTCTTGCCTCTAGAAGCAGAGCATGCTGCATCTTTGTTGATTCTTTATACAGGCTTGGTTTTAGCACAGGAATAAGAGACTTAGGTCATTTGAAATATTCAAGACTCTTCACTTCAACTGACGATGAAGTGTAGCTTCCATTCAATTTAATTGTTTTAATGGCTGTCCATCTCCAGCATGTATTCTTACCCCTGTGTATTAATATCAAAATAAATCCTCAAACTCCTTTGCTATCACCTATGAACAATTTCTGCACAATAAGACTTTGCAAATACAATTTCCACTACTAGCTACTTAGGTTAACTGAAAACTGCTTATCTGTTGAATGAGAAAAACAAACAATCTACAATCTATTCGCCTTATGCTTCCTGTAGCCTTAGTATAAAAAATGAAACTATGTCTCCCTATAATATTAACCATTCAGTGCATTTGTCTCAATGTATAAGTATCAGACCTTTTTTGTGAAGTTTAAGAACCATAACATACACAGTTTTCAATCCATCCTCTTTCAAACTTCGACAAATGAATGATTCAAAACATAGCTATTTTTCAATCTTTTACCCAGCAGAGCATCGCAAAATGTCTTAAACAACTATCTCTTCAATAGGAAATCCTTTAAAAGACATCATTTAATGTTTCCCTTAACTAATTTTGACAAAAATGAGTTCAAAGAGATAACCCCAAATCAGGAAGACATTAACCAGTCATTGCCGAAAACCTTTTTTACTTGCTGCTGCAGATGTTTGAAATTGTTGCCCGAGCTGTCAGATTATCCACCTTCGGTATACAAGTCTCTTTCCACGTCCAATTTGATTGCAGTTAGCGAAATTAGGAAGCCCTAATTTCCTGGGAAACCATAAAAACCTGACTTCTGTTCTACAACGGTGATGTCCAATTTTCTAGCAGCTATTATTGCTCCACTAAGCTTTCTATCTTCGAATATGCATGTAAGTAATCACTCCCTTCACTTTAAACCAAATCTATGCTGATATCTGACATAATGGACCGCACTTGGTTAATGATGGCCACGATCCCTTCCATAAATCAAAATCACCTGTTCACATGATGGAAACTGACATAGCACGTAATAAAATCCTCAAATCACGTAACTAGTCACTCCAGAATTTAGATCATGCTAAATTTCAGCTAAAAAATTGGAGAAAATGAGAGTCGCAATATTCTTGTAGCGCGCTCTTTGTTAATTTCGGGCTCCAGCGCTACAAGAATAAAATTAACTGCATTTTGGCGTTATTTTTCAGCTTTTTGTCATTTTGCATGAACTTTAAAATGATGATTAAGCTCAAAATATGATTTGTGATTCCACCATTGAATATAATGACCTTTAAAGACCCTTTTAAAACCTAAAGGAAGAAAACAAAATAAAATTTCTAAAGGTAAAGACTTGAAAATTCAAAATAAAATTCAAAATTTCACAACAAACCAACTATAAATTTCCTAAAAGAAGCAAAAATGCAAACTAAAGCAAATGAGTAACTTAGGATAAAATGCAAATCAAATAAAAATTAAAGAAACAAATTACTGACTTAACAGTATGAATGGAAATATTTTTCATATTGTTGTTTATTTGGTAATGCTTGTTTTATGGCCTCGAAATCAGATGTGGCAGTATTTGTTTTCTTTTGTTGCCATGCATTGTTGACTGAATTGGTCCTGGTTGTAATTTCTACCTGAGTGTTGTCATACTTTTTATGACATGTTGATGTCACATAAAGTTTGCTGTTAATATTTTGTCAAAGAGAAATCAACCATGGATCAGAATCCAGCCTGTTTGTTACAACTACAAACTATGTAGTCTCTCTTCCAGGCTTGATAAATCAAGCCATGCTGTTGAATAGAAATCGTTTACTGATGATTTCAACTATTGTTGATATTTCAGGCATTCGAATAGTATGGAGAGATCGAACAAGGTTCTGTTATTATTGACAAGGCAACTGGAAAGTCAAGGGGGTTTAGCTTTATTACATTTAAGCATATGGATTCTGCTCAGAAGGCTTTGCAGGAACCTAGCAAGACTATAGATGTAAGTGTTAGTTCTGGTTATAGATATTCATAATATTTTAAATTAGACTTTTACTATGAAATGCTACTTGTATAGCTACTTTTTAATGTTGTCTTCTTTGGTAGAGATTGTGTGACTGTCTAAGTCATTGATACGAGAGTCATGCTGTGATGTGTATTTTTATTTCTCAATAGTATATTAGTGTTGCCCAGAGCCATGCACAAGAAGCTGATTTTGGCTTTCATGTATTGCAAGTAATTTTAGTTGATGGAAGATCCACTATTTTATTTAGGTGCAATGTTATTCATGTTGCTGCATTCTTGTGACATGCTTTCAAGGGAAATGTTAAGATTATTGGAAACTGAGTATTAATGTTTTGATTTTAATGTTTTTGTGGGGAAATAAGATCTATAATGATACTGAGAATTTAGGATGTAGACTCTGAACCAACTGAGAGTGAGATGCTTGTCCAATATAAAACTAGGAAGCAACATGTGCCATTACAAAGACCAACCTTGACATAAATCGTAACATATGGAATTGGTATGCTTACCATAGGGTAATCAAGAACAATGAACTAATTAGGCAAGACAATTTATGAAGCTAAATCAGATAATCAGAAATAATTACATATAGGAGCACACATGATTGACACAAATATTTGGGCAAAAATATAGTACTGGAATTTCATTTAACTAAGAAGTTTGTGCAATAATGATACGAACATTATGAAGCTTCGCAACATAGCTATCCGTATATCAACCGACTATGACTAACACCATGAACTGATGAAGCCCATTCCAATTTTAAATCTAGGTATAAACAATATAGTTTGAGGAAATACGAAGTGTTTCACATCTGGTCTATTTGTATGACGATCTGGTATGATCATTGAACTTCCACTTGAAACCATAAGCTGAGTAGTCTATCCACCCCACTGTAGTATGCCATTCCATTAGATGCACTTGACTTCGTGTTGCACTTGCACCTAAGTAATTTGCACAGCTGAACTTGTCACACTAATGGACTCTAAAGTTACCCCTACCATGTGCACTGTGTCCATGGCACAACTTGACTTGGCCGATGGAGAAATTGAAGGAGGTAAAAGTTGCTGATGCTCTAAAGCACCCTAACTGGAATATGGGGAAAAAAATCACCGTTGACTCTGCCACCTTGTTTAATAAGGTATGGCATCATTGCTTTGTAATTTGTCATTGTTTTATTTCTCTTTATTAACCTTAATGCTTTATTGAGTTGTTTTCCTTTCCAAATATGAATATCTGGTATCGGAAATGTTATTTGTTCTCAGGGTCTTGAGGTAATAGAAGAACACTACCTTTATGGAGTTGACTATGACAATATTGAGATTATGATCCACCTGCAATCGATAATTCATTCAATGGTTGAGACACAAGTAGGATATGTTGTCTAGCAAATGTACTTGTGTTCAGGATCTGCTTCTTGTTTTTGTCAACACCAAATGCTTTTCTAATGGAGTTTTGGCTGCTTTTATTTACCAGGATTCCTCTGTTTTGGCTCAATTGGGTTTGCCAGATATGCGATTGCCAATACTATATACAATGTCATGGCCTAAAAGAATATCATGCTCGAAGATAACCTGGCCACGGCTTGATCTTTGCAAGTATGTATTCTTACTAATAAGCTAGTTTGCTTGTATTTCTTATTAGAATGGAAAGGACTGGTTATGAGAAACTGTTTTTCTGGAAATTTGAATTGTTAATGATTTAACATAGTTACAATTGTCTTCTATTGTCTATTTTGTGTTGATGTATATGTAACTTCGGAATGTATTCTTCTATGTATCTTATGTATTGTAACCCGATGTTTATTCCAGGATGTCTCTATTATGTATTTGAGTCATGTGGTCATGCCCCGATGTTCCAATCAGGAGGATTAATAATGTAAACAAGTCATATCAAGTCATTAGGTAAGTCCCCACAGTTTCGGGGCACTTGAGTTATTATACACTAATTAAGGTTTAGGCTCGAGTAGTAATTATTAGGTCGAGCCTACGTGTGAAATGGAAATTCAAGTGAACAGACTAATATAAATAGAGAGTGTGAGTCTCTCTATTTATCACTTGTGAAATACATCACTTGCTCTCTCAAGTGTGGCGCACCTTTGGAGAAGGAAATACTTGGGCTTGATAGAAGACAGAAGGCTATTGCTGTATTGGGAGGTCATCTTACTATTTTGGGTATCACATATTGTGGTGATACTATCTTAGAGGAAGTTGCGGGGTTTTCTCCATTTATGGTTTCCCTGATCAAAACTCTTTGTGTCGCTTGTCTCATGTGATGTGCTTATGTTATTGCTGTGCTTGTTATTCTCTCAGTGAAAAGATCCTAACATAATGCTAGCTTAAATGTTGAAAAAATAACATGGTATCAGAGCTAACCTGAGAAGAAGACATTATGCAGCTACAGGAAATAGGGCTTCCTATTTTGTGGATCTTCCTCCACAGAGTTTCAGCAAAAGTATGCTAGGATGACTCTACATTGAAGGGTGCATCTTTCTGTCAATGCGGAATTCAATTTCAAGCATTTTCAGTTTCGATGTGGAAATTAGGGATTTCTATAGAAGAGGATTTTTTTGAGTGATACCAGCATAGGATTTTTATCCTCATCAAAACCAAAGTTTAGAGACCTGTATCAAGAAATTTGGTTGGGTGAAACTCCGGGAAAGTCAAACCCTAGTTTGACCCTGATCTAGGAGAAACCCTGAATACTAAAACTGCTAAGTTTTGGTACAGTCACTATATTTCGAAATTGGCGAAGTATCAGAAGCTGAAAATTTCAAGGGCCGAATAAAAAATCCTGATGAACACTGTGTCCAAACATCAGCCTCAGATTCTCTATATTCTGGGAGATAATATCTCTCAAAGTTAGGGTTCCAGCCTGTTCCAAAAATCATCCATAAACAGGACATCTGGGGAGATCTGCAATATCTTGAGCTACATAGGTCCAAATGGAATTTATGAAGATGTTATATAAAGGAAACAGACTTTAATTTCAGTGTTCTGAATATCAGACTCAGAAGATGAACCAGTGACACGTGGCATGCCATACAACTTCGCTGTTCTGAACAGTTCTGTAACAGGTCACCTTGGGAAAAGGATAATAAATCCCAAATGGAAAAACCAATTCTAATTAAACCTACGGTGTTGGATCAGGGACATGCGAGGTTAAATAATAAAGAAATTGAAGACACATAGGAGTTGTAATTTCAGAGATATATTAGAAAGAGTAACAGGCATTTCTGCAGAAGAAATCAGAAAATTAGAGCTTCCTGTTCTAGGAGCTTCCCTCCACTGTTTTCAGAAAAGGAGTACATTGGACAGATCCATTTGAAGAGATCTATCTGTCTATCCAATTAGTTTTGAAATATTCTAATTTTTCAAAATTAGGGTTTCTGTGAAAAACCCTAGATCAGCAAATTTCGGGACAAGGACGGACACCTCAAATCGGTAAGATCTAATCCTTTGCTATTTCCATTTGAGGTTCTCATTTCAATATGATATATCACATCAGCTTGGTGACAAGCTTGCGGAAGTTGACAACTTTCAAGCCTGGAAGTATATGATCTCTTTGAATAAAATGGATTGGACACCTATATGAGTATAGAGGCTCCAGTTTAAGAGGGAGACAATGTTAGAATCCTTTCAAAAGAAGGACTTGGTCAAAGAAGACATCATGCTCATGCTACAGAGGATGATGAACCATCCAGAAAGAGATCCAGATATGAAAGTGAATATTCTTCAAGCGAGGATGAATATGCTCTGATATCATCTCTCACAGGTAACATTACTCATGGAAGTGATGATTGGCTTATAGACAGTGGGGCTTCCAAACATATGATGGGATTCAAGGAGTCCTTTGTAAGACTGTCAGAACATGAATCACCTCAAAAGGTGAAACTAGGAGATGACTACCAATATCCAATAATAGGTAGTGGGGAATCTTCATACAACTAGACTCTGGTAAGTCTCTAACAATGAAAGAAGTATTGTTTGTGCTAGGATTGAAGAAGAACCTTCTCTCCATTTCAGCATTGATGCAAAAGGAATGCGGGCTGCATTCATAGATGGTCAAGTCATTATATGGCCAAAAAGGAAAGACTATCGATGATGTGGTAGTGATTGAAGAACAGGAAGGAGGCTTGTACAAATTGAAGGGATATCCAGAACAAGCCTTGATCCATGACACAGTAGAGCCAAATGAGCTTTGGCATTACAGAGCACTACCTTTTGCAAGCAAAGCTGTTGAAGGTCTTCCAGAATTTCAAGCTATTTGAAGGGAAGAACAAAAATCAGAATATGACCTGAAGAAACCAGTTGAAGAATGTGAAGATCTAGAATGTAGAGACCATGCAATCATGAGAGTCTCTCAAATCAAGAACAACTTGAAGCAGAAGTGAAGAATACAGAAGTGGTGATGGCCATTTTGAATGGCCTCCCAGGATCGTAGGATTCATTCATTGGAGGAATGTGTGCCAGAAGGAAGTGATTACTTTCAATAGAATCTAGAAAGAGAACTCACAAGAAGAAGAAGCTCAAGAAGAGAAAGTGGGAGCAATTGAAGATCAAGATCTCGATATCCAAAGAAGATCCCTCAAGCAAGGAGGAATATGAAGAACTCAACTCTTGAAGAACTTCTTATCCACGATGCTATTATGAATGAAGTAGATGATGAAGCTGAAGGCTCAAGAAGGAGTCTACCCTCGAAACAAATAAAGATAAGTATTCAATTGTCATTTCATGATATTGTTTTGTTATGCATTTGTTTATATTCAGTTATTGTATTATGCATGATAGGATGTTTGCATTAATGACAGTATACTACTAATATGCATGTGATGGGTAAGTAGCTCATGGTGCTATACAAATTCTCCATTGCTACTTATCTAGAATGAAACCTCTTTACTGACATATTGGATTAGTGCACAATCTCAATGTTGTCTTGGTAGAGATGGAAGGCATCTAGAAAGTTTCAGTGAGATATGGATGAATGTTGTATTGGCTAAAGTAGTTGCATGATCATATACTTATGCATAGTAACTTGCCAGTATGAATATTCCTTATGAAATGTTTCTAACCATACAAATGCATTTGACTTGTAGGAAAGATCGCATACATAATCGCCTACAAGCAAAGAAGAATGAGGACTTGTTTCAAAGAACAAGTGATGACATTTCAAAATGAAGAATAATATGACGAGTGCAGTGACATCATTGATGCAGAACCTTCTAGCCATCAAGAAGAAAGGGAAGACCAGTTCAAGAATAATGATGTTAGGGCACAGTATAAAGACCTGAAGAGAATTTCATAGTTCCATCATGCAGTAGATGGAAACATCGTGGGATACAAAGCAAGATTCGTAGCATGAGGCTTCTCATGAAAGGAAGGCCTAGACTACGAAGAGACATTTGCAACCAGTAAGAGTTGAAACACATACATGATGAGCTTAATGAATATCTTAACCTTTGCTACAAGGTTGATAGAGGATGACAACCTCTCAGATGGATGCAAGATGAACTTTTGAAGAAGGTCAAGATAGAGGATCTTAGTATCCAGTGATCCTAGATGTATACTACTTGTCACTCCAGTACATAATGTTTCAGTGCATAGAGTATGGAATATAGAGGGAGTATGATGCTCCGCTTCAGAGGGAGTGATTGCAGAAGATCCTGAGGTTCGACATGGTACGACAGGATGGGCAGATTACTGATGATTCTAAGCTTTACTGAGAGTAAAGTGGATTCCAACCTTTGATCCAAGGTTGAAGGTGGAAGACCAGTGATGCTCCTGTTATGTGTCAATGAACTATTGTTCTAGGTATGGAGGTGTGGCAGAGTACAGATGGGATCTTCCTTGGACAAGGGAAGTATGCAGTAGAGATCCTGAAGAGGTCCGGGATGATGGACTGCAAAGCTATGGCTACACCTATGGCATCAAACCTGAAGCTATTGAGTGATGCTTCATCAGAGTCGGTTGATGCTACGATGTATCGTCAGATGATTGGGTCATTGATGTACCTGACAAACACGAGACCAGACATTTGCTTTGCTGTGAACACCTTGAGCCAATACTTGACAGATCCGAGAAGTGTTCACTTGATTGCTGCAAAGCATATTCTAAGGTACCTGAAGGGTACAATTGATTACGTGCTCAAGTACGATTCTAATCAAAATATTAACCTAGAGGGTTATGTTGATTCATATTGGGTAGGCAGTGCCATCGACAAGAAGAGTACTTCAGGATGTTGCTTCAGTATGGGATCAGGTGTGATCTCTTGGTTTAGCAGGAAGCAATCCTGTGTGGCACTGAGTACAGCTGAAGCAGAGTATGTTGCAGCTTGTTCAGCTAGTTGTGGGGTAGTATGGCTGCAGAAGCTACTGTATGATATATTTGATCTCTAGTTGGATGCTACTTGTATACATTGTGACAACCAGAGTTGCGTAAACTTGTCAGAGAATCCAGTGTTCCATGACAAGTCGAAGCATATCGAGATCAAGTATCACTATATCAGGGATATGGTGCAGAGAGGAGCAGTGAAGCTCCTGTATGTTGCGACAGAGGAACAGATAGCTGATGTGTTGATGAATCCATTAGCCAGAGTGAAGTTTGAGTACTTCAGAGAGAGACTTGGTGTTCTCCAGATCAAGGTTTCCTCCCAGAGACAGTGCTGAGACCCATAGCCATTCTGGCATGGTGAGAGGATTGGTTCCTTCCATGGTCATATGTAAGGGTTGAGCCATTCCGTCATGGTGAGAGGATTGGTTCCTTCCATGACTGATATGAGTGCTGAGATTGATAGCCATTTTGACAAGCAGGTCAGATGTAAGGGCTGAGCCATTCTGGTCATCGCTAAAGGATTAAGTTCCTCCCATGACAGATGTGAGTGCTGGCCATTCTGTCGAGTAGGATAGATGTAAGGGTAACTGCCACTCTCCGGGAGAGTGGGGGCACCTGGTCCATTACCAGGTAGCTCAGTCAGGGACTGGGGGCCATTCTAACGAGGGTGTAGGATTCAGTTCCTACCAGGTCAGATGTGAGTGCACAAATCTTTCTTCATTGTGGTAGAAGTGGTTCTATCCTGGTTGAAAGTCTTTCATCATTGTGGCGGATGTGGATCCAGCCTGGGTGAAAGTGCAGAAATCTTTTTTCATTGTGGCGGAAGTGGCTCCAACCTGGTTGAAAGTCTTTCATCATTGTGGCAGATGTGGATCCAGCCTGGGTGAAAGTACAGAAATCTTTCTTCATTGTGGCGGATGTGGTTCCAGCCTGGGTGAAAAGAACAAAGTTCTTTCATCATTGTGGCGGATGTGGTTCTAGCCTGGTTGAAAGTCTTCCATCATTGTGGCGGATGTGGCTCCAGCCTGGGTGAAGAGAACAGAGTTCTTTCATCATTTTGGTGGAGGTGGTTCCAGCCTGGGTGGATGTGATGCCATTCTGACGAGTAGGTCAGATATAAGTGCTGGGCCTTTCTGATGTGATTGTAGTTTACTACATGATCAAATGTGAGTGCTGGGCATGCCTTTCTGACGAGTAGGTCAGATGTAAGTGCTGGGAATTCCTTTATGATGAGCAGGTCAGATGTAAGTACTGGGCGAAGACCTACATGAGAGTAGGCCTACAACCAGCATGAAAAGGGTTGGATCTGTAGAACTTCCTATGAAGAGATAGTACACACTTGATGATGACCATAGGAGATCCAGATCGAGCTATGATCCAGATCCAATTATGATGACTCCGAGAGATCCAGATCGAGTGATGATCCAGATCCAGTAGTGATGATGATTCATATCGAGTGATGATCCAGATCCAGTCTAGTGATGAGATCCAGATCAAGTGATGATCCAGATCTAGCAGTGATGATGATCCAGATCGAGTGATGATCGAGATCCAGTCTAGTGATGAGATCCAGATCGAGTGATGATCCAGATCTAGCAGTGATGATGATCCAGATCGAGAGATGATCCAGATCCAGATGACTTGAAGATGAAGATGACTTGAAGATGAATATGACTTAAAGACGAGATGATCCAGTTGATGTAGAGAAGAAGACCAGTGCTGAAAATTGTGTTGAAAGAATACCTTCCTAGTTAAAAGGGAGTGTTGATGTATATGTAACTTCGGAATGTATTCTTCTATGTATCTTATGTATTGTAACTCGATGTTTATTCTGGGATGTCTCTATTATGTATTTGAGTCATGTGGTCATGCCCCGATGTTCCGATCGGGAGGATTAATAATGTAAACAAGTCATATCAAGTCAGTAGGTAAGTCCCCACAGTTTCAGGGCACTTGAGTTATTATACACTAATTAAGGTGTAGGCTCGAGTAGTAATTATTAGGTCGATCCTACGTGTGAAATGGCAATTCAAGTGAACGGACTAATATAAATAGAGAGTGTGAGTCTCTCTATTTCTCACTTGTGAAATACATCACTTGCTCTCTCAAGTGTGGCGCACCTTTGGAGAAGGAAATACTTGGGCTTGACAGAAGACAGAAGGCTATTGCTGTATTGGGAGGTCATCTTACTGTTTTGGGTATCACATCTTGTGGTGATACTATCTTAGAGGAAGTTGTGGGGTTTTCTCCATTTATTATTTCCCCGATCAAAACTCTTTGTGTCTCTTATCTCATGTGATGTGCTTATGTTATTGCTGTGCTTGTTATTCTCTCAGTGAAAAGATCCTAACATAATGCTAGCTTAAATGTTGAAAAACTAACATTTTGCTGAGTGGCCTGTAAATCTATACACACATACTGGTTCGATGTGTGATGGATTAGTGAAGCATTATATGTTTTTATGCAGGTTGGGCTCATTAACCTTCAAAGCTCCAGATTGTGTGAAATATCCTTCAATGGATCTTGCTTATTCTGTTGGTAGAGCAGGAGGAACCATGATTGGAGTCCTTAGTGCAGCAAATGAGAAGGCTGTCGAGTTATTTATTGATGAAAGGTGTGTTTCCTTGTTAATATATTTTGCGAGTCTTATAATGGGATTAGAAAGTATGCATGCTGACCATAAAACCAACTCTTTTGAAAAGTTCATATGCAAGGATTTTTAGTTTGTTAATCTGTATAGTTTCCCTAGAAAATGATCCATGTTTCAACTTTCAATATACTTAGTACACCAACCTATCTTTCCATCCAACCATCATTAATTGATTCCAAATGGTAATCCATCATTCCTGTTGATTTAGTAGTACCTGCCATGGCTTCTATAGGGTTTATTTTGATGATATATGCATCATTTTCTATATTTGGGGGAACCTCTATTTATGGCACGGAGGCACCAGTTTGGGCAGTCATTAACTCAAATGTACTAGCAGTAATAAGATTGAAGGGTGACTTTGTTTTCGGCCAGTAGTTGTACTGCAGGCTCAAGACAGAAGCAGTTTTTTGCCTTTCTTGGTGTAATTTCTGTTTTCTTATGTCAGTTATTTTTCGTTGAAAATTTTGTTTTTGGAGTTAGGATTGAAACATTTGTCAGGGACTGGGGATATGTGCAGCAGTGATGCTATTTTTGTTAATTTCTCATTTCCCTTTGATCCTTTAATGGCCTGCTTTGTTTTCTATTTTGTTTACGAGTTTACTGTTATAGTTTATTTTCATCACTCCTATAGTTGTAGTTGTCTCGTCTGATATTGATAACAGCTGTTTGATTTTTTATTTATTACTATTTATATCACTACTAACATATCAACATAATCCAGATATTGAAACTTTGGTTAAGAAGAGTTTCAGGGATGAAGAGTACTATATAAGTGCCATACCTTCAAATCAAGTAAGTTTGCCACTGATCTGATATACTTGTATTATTTGTTGGCTTTTCTTATTTATAGGATAGAGCACAATGGATTCTTTGTAAAGAGATATTTTAAGAATTTTGTGGTCTAGAGTTTTTTTGATGTATCATATAATAGAATGTTGGAGCTCTTGTAATTTTCATATGGTTGTATCTTTTACAGCATTGAGAGGCTGGATTGACAATCAGAGACAACGAGGAATTTCGATCAAATAGGTATGTAAGTCTATAATAGTGTTTTTGAATGGTGATGCATTCCATCTGTATTACATTCTACACTGTTGGCACTGATTTCTTTGCCCTACTATGTTAACCTTCCAGATATACAATATTTACAGTACTTCAATCTACATCATACATTGCACATGTAGAGATAATGATAGCACTAAGCATGCTCAGTACATTTAGCAAGGGGTAATGACATTTGAAAAGTATATCTGGTCATCTATTGTCGTTCCTATAAGTGCACATATGCACATCAGACAATCAATGGATATGGGTAACATTATGCACACACAATTGCATCGCCAATATTCACATTATTTTGATTGGCATTAGTTACTAGATGGACATTTTGTAAAAGATCTCTAGTAAAGTATGCACTGCACAACATATGGTGTTTTACTTTTAAAGCATGTAAGGTACACTATAGAATGTTGAATATATTTATAGAAATTTCGTTAAGAGGGCTTTTGAATTAGGTACTCTGCTTTTGTAATTTTTTTTTTAAAAACACACACAGATGTTGCTTAATTGACACCTATAATTGTCGCTTTACCGACGAAATGAAGGTTCTAGCCATCGCTTAACCGATGGAATGAAGGTTATTTTTAAAAAAAAAAATTGACTACCATCGCTTAATCGACGGCCATTCTGTCGCTTAACCGAAGGCATGAAGCTTATTTTTTTAAAAAAATTCACTACCGTCGAAGATATTCTGTCGGTTAACCGACACCTTATATTTAAGCGACGGTAGCTAAAGTGTTGCTTAACCGATGGTTTAAACTGATGTCGGATAACCGACGACAGGCCACCGACGCTTAAAAAAAAATCATAGTGTCATACATGTGGCAGGGAAGTGTCGAAAATCCGACAATACAGCCATCGGATTTTTGGTCAAAATGTAGTAGTGAGACACAGCAAACATATGTTCGTTAGGAAAAGTATCATCAATATGTTTAGTATCACTATCGTGTTGTATACGAGAAAGAAAATATGCTACTAAGTTTTCTTTACCAAGTCGATCAATGACGATAATATTAAATTCTTGTAATAGAAGAAGCCACCGGGTAACTCTACCATTGGTGATCGGTTTATTCATTAAGAATCTAATGGCAGAGCGATCAGTGTGCAAAAAAACTTCATACCCTGTAATATCATGATGAAATTTATTAATAGCATAAAGAACTGCCAAAAATTCTTTCTTAGTAACGGTATCGTTTAATTCGGCAGGAGAAAGATTTTTGCTGATGAAATAGATGGCATAAGGTGATTGTCCTTCTTTTTGGCCTAGGACTCCTCCTATGGCCATATCGGAAGCATTAGCAGATATATGAAAGGGAAGGGTCCAGTCAGGGCCCCTAAGTATTGGTGCTACTGATATTTTAGCTTTTAAAATCTCAAAAGCATTTTGAAAAGATTCTGTCCATTGGAACTCTACATCTTTTATGAGCAATTTAAACATTGGTGCAAGTATCTTTGTAAATTTTTCAATAAAACGATGATAATAGCCTACATGACAAGAAAAGATTCTTACCTCCTTCTGGGTTTTTGGAGAGGGAAGGCCAACTATTACTTCGATCTTAGGAGGGTCTACCTTAATCCCTTGAGAAGAAATATGGTGTCCTAGAACTATACCTTTCGTCAGTAACATTTTACACTTTTCATGACTAAGAGCCAAGTTTGTCTCTTGACATCAGATCAAAAGTTTCTATAGGTTGCCAAGAGCTTCTTGAAAAGTATTTCCATAGGTTGTAAAATCATCCATGTATACCTCAACACAGTCATGTATAAGATCAGAAAAGATGCCTAAGACTGCGCGCTGAAAAGTAGCGGGTACATTACATAAGCCAAATGGAAAAACTCAATAAGAAAATGGCCCCCAAGGACATGTAAAAGTGGTCTTATCTTGATCTTCAGGTGCTATTAGGATCTGATTGTATCCAGTATATCCGTCAAGAAAGGAAAAATATTGGTTACCTGACAAGGTATCTAATACTTGGTCAATAAAGGGCAAAGGAAAGTAGTCTTTAAGAGTGGCTTTGTTTAGTTCCCTAAAATCAACACAAATACGTCATTTCCCTGTAACTTTATTTGGAACTACTACTAGAGGAGACACCCATTTTCTATCAGAAATAGGATGGATGAAACCGACAGTAAGGAGTTTTTGTAATTCTTCTTTTACTACGTCCTTCAAAGCAGGATTCATCCTCCTTTGAGGCTTTCTTACAGGTGGAATATTTGGATCCATATAAATGTGGTGAATACAAGTGTCAGGGCATATACCCTTCATATCAGTGTATTCCCATGCAAATGATCCGACTTGTTTTTTAAGAACCTTAAGTGGTTGAGCTTGTTGATCTTCACTTAATCCTACATTTATGTGCAGAAATATTTGAATGCCAACTTTACAAGGTATGGTGAAAGTTCCTGTATGCTCTTCGATGGTGAAGACACAAGGTGCTTATGTAAACATTGAGAGAGCCATAGTTTCTTGAAACTCATCTCCAAATATTTGATCAAATTTAGCAAATGACTGAGGAAAATTTATACTAGTGGTGGAGGAAATAAATTGATTCAATACATTCTTAGTAGTCTGCTCCTGCAATGCCCAGGAGAAATCACTAGGAAAGGAAAGGTCATAAAAATATTTGTCCCCAAAGGAACAATTTAAAAACCAGGAAATTTCAGTTATTGGTTGTGTTGGGGGATATAAAATAAGTCTTTGGGTAGACAACCTATTGGAAATGGTCATCTCCCCATCCCGACATCCTATAAAATCATTGACAGTAGCTAACCATGGTATTCCCAAGATGATAGGATGTCCTTTAGAAGGATCCTTTGATTTTATGACCATGAAGTCGACGGGGTATTCCCATGAAGCTATTGATACAATAATGTTGTCCAGGACTCCATTAGTCTTTACTGTAGTATGGTCTACTAGTTCTAAGATAGAAGGGGTAGGTCGAAGAAATTGTCCCAACTGTAAAAATTCTAAAACTGTGGTGGTCATCATATTGATGGTTGATCCTAAATCAATTAATGTGTTACCTATGGAGGTATTATTTATGATTACAGTCACTATTGGGGCTCCTGAATTTGTATATTTTGCAATCTGTGACTGATCTGTGATATATTAGGACATCTCTCCTATGACATGAATTGTAAGGAGGTCTTTTTGTTTCTTCCCTAGGTGTTTAATGCATAATTCCTTTATCACCTTACTATAAATTGGTATGTCTTTAATAGCTTGTAATAACGGAATTTCGATACAAATATGCTTTAATTCATTCAAGATATCATACTCAAAGTGAACTACAGGTTTTTCTATTACTAGTCTTGCTGGAAATGGAGGAATTCTTTGTTCTTGAATAAGTTCTTGGGGAGGACGAGTAGGTACTGGAACTTTTGAAATATCACATCCTCCAAAATGGCATCATTCACCAGTTCAATTGAATCTTCTTCTTCATCATTTTCCTCACGAATGATGACTGATGTTCTAGGTTTATCATTAACAACTCTTCCAAACCATAATTGAATCTCATGTATAGGTACAGTTGAAACAAGGTAGGATGGAAGATTTTGAAACCCAATATTGTTAAGAGCTTCAGTTGGTTTATTATTAGGGTTAGGTATCGGTTTTGCAGGTAATAATGTTGGCTGCGGAGGATTTGTATTCTTGAAGTGATGAGGTTGTTTTGTAATGAGAGGAACTGGAGGTACAAATCCAAGCAAATGCTGCTGTAAATTTGATTGATGCTGAGGATAAGGATGACTAGGTGGATGGATAGATTGTGACTAAGGATATGACTTTCCTCTCCACCCTTGTGACCAATAGTGTTGCTCTAGAAATTGAGGAGGAGGATACTAGGGTGGCAAACTCTGCCAACTAGGATTGTTCCATTGTTGCGGTTGTTGGTATGGAGAGTAATAGGGTGGGGATTGTGGTGGAAAATTCTGGTATATTGGTTGATCTCTAGATTGCGAAGGAGGCCTCCTAGCTATTTCACCTACATCCCCACTCTTATAGATGGATTGTAATCTAGGAAAGGATGGACATTTATCTGTCAGATGTTCCTTTGTGTAGATGTGACATATAGAAATATTGTTTAATGGACATTCCCTTTGGGGATGTTTTGTTCTACACCTTGGACAGAAAATACTCATTGCTTCACATTCTTCATCTTGCCTTTTCTTGGCTTGTAAATCATCTAATTGAGAACCCATGGCTCCTAATATGTTAGTATTAAAATTCTCCAATAGGTTACCTAATTCCATCCTTGTAACTCCTCCTGAACTAGGAAAATTTCCTCTTATATTTCTGCTATAAGGCTCTCAAAAGTTTTTCCCAACTTCCCCCCTACTTCTAGAATAATTTTTACACATCTCAGCGATTTGTGCAAAAGTCTTATGAGAAATATCGCAAGCTTCCATCAGATTAAGACTCTTTAGCAAGTCTTTGGAGATTCCCTTTGAGAAAAAGTGTACGCACTGCATCTTCTTGAAGGTCATGATAATTTGATTTATGAAGGGTATAAATGAAACTTTCATGATAATCCTCTAGGCTTTCATCTTCAAGTTGTTGTATCTTGAATATATCATGTCGAGAGTCTTTAGGTTTGCAGTATTCTTGATACTTTCACAAGGATGAGGTTCTCATGTCATCCCCAATCCTGATAGTGGATTCACCTAATCCCATGAACCATCACAAGGTAGAATATTTCAATGTAGTGTGAAAGAGTTTTAGTTTGTGAGCATCTTGTAGGTAATTATATCTCCTACAGAGAATATCAAAATCGGACAAGAATGTGTCCGGGTCCTCATTACTGTTTCCATAAAAGGTATGTAAATAAGAAGGAGCGATGTTTTTCATATTTACATCCCATACAATATCTAGGATAGGAAACCCAAAGGTAGCCTTAGTTTGATTTTCTCCTTCATTATTTCTAACTTCGTTACGATCTTCGTTCTCTCCTAGCCCCTCCATATAGGCTGGGTTTCTAATATAAATATAACTAGGAAGAGTAGGTTCCAACGTCCCAACGTTTTGTTTCGGGAGAGATATTCATTTGGTCAACCGTTTTCTTATTGAACCCTAGAGGGAGAGTAGGTTCTACCATGGATGTCTCAATTTGTGAGATAACTGTATCTATGGGGTTTCCAAAGAGGGCTTTTACCTACTCAGGATCAACAAGGTCAACAAAGTTCGGACTTCCTACTAGTGAAAAGGTTGTATCCTTTGGTTTTGTGACTAGTGGATAACTAGAGGTTACTAATGGTTGATCCTTCTGAATTTCTTCCAAAATGAGGTCCTTAGGACCTTCGGTCAAGGTTTCTTCTCCTTCTATCATTCCCTTGGTAAGATCTCTTGGAAGAGTCTCTTTAGGTTTCCAAGCAGAATTACTCCCTTTAGATGTTTTTCAATACCATTCTAGTGAGTTATTAGTTGGGGTATTACGTCCCCTAGAAAAGTTAGTAGAAATGTAAATAGCTTTTCCCACCTTAATAAATCTACCCTAAGGATCTCTAAGTGTGTCCATGAAAAGAAAACTAAATTAAAGAAAACTTATGCTATACTATTGTTGCTGGATTTAGTGGCGCCTATTATAACAGATGTACCAGTTATAAAAAAGAAAAACAAGTATATGACAAATACAGAAAATAACACACTTACAAAAACAACAAGGCTTTGGGGCACCCCACTATAATGCATGCGTCTGGCTGTTACACAACAAAAATTTCATAGTGAAGTCATATTTGTGTCTTACTGTTATCCCCTCCTTCTTGTTGTGTAATATAAAAGTAATCTATCTATATATATAAACTTCATAAAGGAACCCTATTTATTCTACCTTATAAAACAACTCCCTGGCAATGATGCCAAAAATGTTGGGTGTTATATCGACTAGATTAATTCACCTAATATTTAATTATCAACCATGGTTGGTAATCTTAGAGTTGATACAAAATATATGCAAAGGTAAAAAGGCTCCTAGGGTGTTGTGGAGATATTTTAATAAACAAAAGATTGAAAGATCAAAAACTGAGTCAAACTCCTAAAATTATCTAAATAATTAGACTGGACTAGAATATCAAATTCTAAACATCTGCTAGAAAGAAAGACTTAAGCAATAATACTTATAACTTTACACACTAACTCATACATAAAGAGAATTATAACAACTAAATTGACAAATAACCAACTAACTACTCCTTAAGCTGAAGGATGGGGTAAAAGACAACTTATCTTATAAAGAATATAAAACTGAAAAAAGTAAGTAGAAAACTTAATAAAGTTAATAAACAGAAGAAACTAGAAAAATTAATAAAGATATTTAAATTCTATTTTCCAATACACACATAAAAACAAGAATGATTCCTATGATTACAAATAACTTAACTTCCTCTTAAAAAAAGTACATCTAACCCTAAACTCTAAATGCAAACGAAGATGACCATGACATAAAACAACAGTAAAACAAAATCAGTATTTAATATTCAAGGAATAAAAAAAACTTAATTCATATGTAAAAGAAAAATGATAAAACCTTAATCAATAACTTAAAACAACCAAACTTTAATTGAAATGCTTAAATAAAACTAGCAACTACAAACATAATCCAAAGATTGACAAAACAAAACTAAAAACAATCTGAAAACTACATGAAAATAGTAAAAACAAAACCAAGGGTTAAATGACAGACTGAATAGTAGGTCTGTAAAGGGTGACTGAATGGCATACTAGACAGACAGTCTGAATGTGGTCCGTACAGTAAAAATGGTAAAAACTAACCTAAATGAACTAATTCTTTAGCTGAAGTTATGCAGTTCTAAACCTAATGCATGGAATTAATAAACAAACCTATTTAATCAACAAATTAACTTCAAAACTAACTCTTAAACAAAACAACAAACATTGCATTGTAAACTAACTAGCAAACTGGAAATTAACTTGAACAAAACTAGAAATTACCTTAACAAATTCATGACAGAAAAATAAATAAACAAAACTGAATTTAAATGAAAGCAAACTATTCTATATAAATAAATTAATAACAAGAAATAAATAAACATGACTGCATTGAAATTAAAACAAACTATTATATTTAAACAAATTCATAACTAACCAAAACTAAATTCAAATGGAAATAAACTACTCTACTTGTCTGAAACTAAAAACTAAAAGCAATACTAGAATGAAATGAATAAAAAACAACTAACTAAGAACAAAATAATGAAAGAAAATGACTGAAAGTAAAGCTATGCACTCATCTACTTATTTAATTATTGAAATAAAACTAAACAAATGCAATACAGGAAATAAAATACTTGTTTAACTACTGAAAGAAAACTAAGTGTATTCAATACAGGAAATAAAATAACATCTAATGAAAACAAACTGGAAATTAAACTAGATTAACTGAAACAGAAAAGAAAGAACTGAATTAAAACTAAGCTAATGAACCTCTGGTTGGTGATGGGCCTTCTCAACAATCAGGGGTGAAGTGTGCTAACTCCTACTCAAACGTAATCTTCAACAACAATGCATACAACTCTTTATTCAACTTTTCAGAAACAAAATTACAGTGCTTATAAAAACTATGACTGAATCTGGCTAACTAAATGTCTCTTCATTCAGAGACTGATATATAGATAGTTTTACATAAGAGATGAGAAATTAAACCCTAAAGGTCGACTTCTCTCTAATTTTAGGCAATATTTAAAACACATAATTGATTTGCAACCAACGCATGGTATGGCTCTTCATTCAGTGTGATCATGGCATAACGTGATGAGTCTACTCCTTCTTTAGTGTGGACAGGCTTCTACAGCATGGTGTGATGTTCTTCCTTCACGTGGGAAGATCCTCTTCATCGTGGTGTGAATCCCTTCCTTGGTGTGGAGGATGGATTGGTGTTGAATGTGGGTTTGTACATAGTAGCAAGTTTCCAGAATGTGGGTCATTCTATCCCTTAAAAGCGTGGATAACGAGCAGCTAGGTGGAGATCCTTCCAGAGGATGAGTTAAATGCATCGGTCCAGCACAGATATGGTTGGCGTGATGGCATGCTAAGGAGATTTAAAAATTGTTTCATGTTTAAATGCTCAAAACCAACTATGGACAGTGCGCAGGCTGATAAGCGAGTTGAATGTCGAGCTAAACAGAACACTGCACTGTGAGTTGGATGTATAGTGCATCAATATAGGGCACACATGGCAATTGATCAATGAATCTTGCACAGCGGCTAGATGACGAGATGAACTCCAAGTTGGATCGTGAGCTGGACGTATGGTGCGAAAGGAAGGATGAATACATTTTATTGTTAATTTTCCCAAACAAACTATAAAATCTACAAACAAAGATACATATCAGATAATACATTAAATATGCTTTAAATAACATAGTTTTGAGTTAATAAAATCATAAAAAATGATATTAATAACCAAAGTGGAAATAACATCAAATTTGTTCTTTTCTTGTGTCAAAATAACGATATGTATGACATAAAATATACTAAAGGGAATAAAATATGTGTTTAAATATGTTATTTAATTACCAAAAATGATAACAAAATGAGGCTCAACAATCATCGTCATCATCATCATCACCATCATCATCATGTCCATCATTATCACCATCATCCTCATCATCATCATCATCCTCATTGTCATCATCATTAACATCATCATCATCATCACATCACCACCACCACCACCACCACCACCATCATCAATATTATCATCGTCATCATCATCATCATCGACATCATCATCATCATCGTCATCATCATCATCATCATCATCGACATCATCATCATCATCATCATCATCATCATCATCATCATCATCATCATTGTCATCATCATCATCATTGTCATCATCATCATCATTATTGACATGTGATCATCATCACCATCACCATCATCTTCAGCATCATCATCATCATCATCATCGTCATCATCGTCATCATCGACATCATCGTCATCATCATCTTAACAAAAAAGCTAATTTTATTTGTACTATTAAGGACATTTTGGTCTTGGTTTAAAATGGAATGAAGCAACAAGCATTTCAATAAATCTCATAGTATTACTTTGGAGAAGTGAACCAATTTTTTTTTACATATTTGGCCTTATAAGTGGACATCTATCAAGGAAAAAAGTAGTTAGTTGCTCAAGTTTTATGACATTGGTGGATTTTGCATTTTTCGTTAAAGATTCAGAATAATTGGTTCAATTTTCAGCGATTCTTTTGAGGTTTGTCAAATTTCTATTAAATTTTAAAGCAGTTTCGTTTATTATGTGAAACGCCCTTGAATTGACATATTTGAGTATTATTTTGTATTATACCTACTGCGAAGCCAGGAAACAGACTTTAATAAACTTTATCGGATATATTTGTTGTGCGCTATAGAAAATCTCAGGTAATGGGATGTAGGAGTGTCCTATGGCTAAAGTATTCCTTTGAAATAAAATGTCACAATTTCAATTACACCATTTACGCTACATGTTAACCTTTCCAAATTTGGTACATTACATTACATGTGGCCCGACATTAACCTTTCAGAATGGAACATATCCTAAGAAGAAAATCATGCATGGTTCACATGGATTTTTTACACCTTTTTTTTTATCTTACGAGATATAGATACCCCAAAGAAACTTCACATACTTTCTTTTAATTTGATGTAATTTAGATAACCTTTTAGATCTTGGAAAAAGTGCCTATGTCTATTGTCGAATTTATGTTGTCCCATACCCTTATCTCAAGTAATCATGTTCTTTGATCAACTAAGATACAAGAACATTATTTTGAAATATCTACTTCTCATACTAGTAAAGGGCATTATTTGGCTCTTCAAAATAAGATTGGGTAGCATTTGTCTTAGCCTACTTGTCAGGATTTCAGACAAGACCACAAGTCCTTGAGGAAGCCCAAAGGCTCACTCAAAGCGACCAACTTTATGTTTAGTTAAAGTGAGCCAAAGTTTTGGTAAATTTTATCTAGGTGGGATATAATATGTTTAAATAACTAATTAGTTATATCGATATTCCGACTACTTATTTTAGGTGCCAAATCCTTCAAAGATATGAGATTTGAGATTCCTTGTTCATTGTCAAACCCAACTCAACTTATCCCTATTAAAACCAAGCCCCTCAATCCCTTCAAACTCAAACATCTCCCAAGATTTAGCACCAATGATAATGAAGATTGATGACTTCAATTGGTTTGAAGGGATTTTTAGTCTACTAAGGTTGCACATACCAATAATATTAAGCCATAACAACTTCAATCTCTTTTTGTGCTATAAATGAGGATGTCATTTGCGTAAAAAATGTTCAAGGAAAATTTGCAACCCTCATAAAAATTCGTCCCTTAAGGTGATAGACATATGATGCATATTATACCTTCCCACTATAAATCTCATGAGTTCTCTAACCTCAAGTAAGCTAAAAAGAAATGAAAAATGCATACCATACACAATTATTTTATTGTGGTGTTCAATGACCCATCAACCTTGAACTCTTTTAACAATCTACACATGCTAGGTAATATTGTTTAAGACATACAATACCTTACCAATTTCCTTTTTCACCAAGGTACTGAATTAATCCATAAACAAACCTTATAGCGACACTGGAGAAACTTAAAAAACAAATTTAACAATACATCTACTTATAGATTTTTAGTGGTTCATATAAATTCTAATTACAATAGTTGAATTGTTCTTCTTATATATTTTTAGTGGTTCATGTAAACACAAATTACCATAGTTGAATTGTTATAACCCATCTAGATGCAAATTTGACATCATATAAATTATAACAATATTCATTAAATCCATACATACACATAAATTGTAATAAAACTTATCCTGCACAAAAGCTAAACATCTTAATTCATTACCAAAGAGAGATTTTCCTTTGGCCATAGCCATCAAATGTGGACACCACTATCATGTTGGTATATGTGGTGACAAGGGAGAAAATGATTCACTATATTTCTCTATACGATCACAAAAAAATCCTCAAAATGTTGCTACATGTCCAATATAGTAAGTTAACTTACAAGGAAAATGAAATAATCCCTCGCCATTAGCCATTTTGGTGAAAATTTTACGAAGACCTAGTTACCAACACTCACCCAAGATTTTGACCAATCCTTGAGTACTAATCTCACTCTAGCTAGCCATTTTGGTGCAAATTTTAGGAAGGCCTAGTTACCAACACTCACCCAAGATTTTGATCAATCCTTCACTAATAATCTCACACTAGATTGACCACTCCACTATCAATGTAACACAAGGAAAATAAGCTCTTCATGACCAAGCCACAACTTCGACATGGGATCCCTTTGCTAACTATAATTTTGGCTAGGGCTCCAAGTTTTCAAAAAAAATCCTCTACTTAAGAATTCATTCCTTACAAGTACAAATCTAGCTCATTTTCTGTAAGGACCCAACTTCCCATACTCTAATGCTCCCATACAAGAAATTGATCTTCATTTTAACTAGCATGAAGTTTATTATAACATTGTAGTATTTATAAAATCAAAAAATACCAACATAACTGATATTTGTAGTTTCAAACAAATTGTTGCAACATGGAACTCTTGTTAATTACTTATCCTGATTCATAAAGAACCTATGTGTTTAACTTGCCAATGGATGATCCCATTCAATCTTCACTTGAATAGCTAGATGGTAAAGCCAGTGATAATAGTGTACCTTTAGCCTCATCAAATAATAGTGTACATTTTCTCACAATCATGATGTAATTGTTTGGAGAAAGTGCTATGTAGATTCATCTTGTTATGTGAGTGTTATAGTCATAAATATTCATCACTAAAATTTCTTTATATTAAAAAATTAAAAACATCAATTTCGCTAAATTCACAAAAATGTGTGCGCCAAATTTCTTCCATCTTCATTGAAAATTTTAAAACAAAAATGCGGGTTCCTAAATTCTCCCATCTTCATTGAAAATTTTTAAACAAAAATGTGGCGGCAAATTTTTGCCCATCTTCATTGAAAATTTATGGATTAAGAAGCTCTGATTTTGCTTATTTTAGGGGATTTTATGGATTATTTAATCCTTTTTTGCTTATTTTCGATCCACTATATCTGAAACTCTAGATTCAGAGGAGTTAATGGAAAAAAGAGAAGGCACCACCACCCATGAGGAAAAAGAAAGAGCAGAAAGCAGGCCTATCAGAACCAGTACCTGGAGGTAGTGATTATGGAATAGTAGATGAAAATGAAATTTGGGGATTCCAGCCCTCCTTTGAACTTCCTGTAAGAGTTTTTTGATGGTGTACCTCTTATATTGAAGTACCAGAGCCCTGGATCTGGCTGAACTCCATCAATCTTATCACTATGGTTGTGTCAATAATCTATGAGGCCTGCTTACAATTACATTCTATTGTACCTGGTCTCTGTTCTCTTGCCTTAATTTTTCAGTTAATTTCTTTTTGTGTGAGAGGGGTGTTAAGATGGCTGGTAAAGGCAAGGGAGTAGTGATCATAATTGATCTGGGGACGACGTACTCATGTGTGGGAGTGTGGCAGCACGATAGGGTGGAAATCATTGCTAATGATTAGGGGATTCAAACCACTCCCTCCTATGTCGCTTTTACTGATACAGAGCATCTCATCGGAGATGCTGCCAAGAACCAGATCACAATGAACCCCATCAACATAGTTTTCGGTACTCAGTTTATTAATCTTTCTCACTTTCACTTTTAGGAGGGATTTTATTCCACTGTTTACTGCTTATTGTTGTGTATATAATTTAGTCATATATTTATTTCCTCTTTCATTCTTGAATATGAAGTTTTTGAGGTGATTTAATGCGATGGATGACATGTTGTGTCTAGAATTTACATATGTAGGATGGGTTTGTTGTTAGATTGTGTACTTTGTGTAAAATTTGCATAAATATTTTTGTTTTGCCTGTTATGTTTTAGCAGATGCAAAGCGGTTGATTGGTAGGAGGTTTTGTGATCCATGCGTTGTGAGCGATGTGAAGTTATAGCCTTTCAAGGTCATTACAGGGGTTTGCGATAAACATAGTATAATTGTAACATACATAGGGGAGGAGAAGCAGTTTGCAGCTGAAGAGATCTCTCCCATGGTTTTAACAAAGATGAAGGAGATCGCAAAATCTTATCTCGGGACAATGGTGAAGAATGCTTTGGTCACTGTTCCTACATATTTCAATGATTCTCATAGGCAAGAACCAAGGACGTAGGCTTCATTTTTGGGTTGAATGTTATGAGAATTATCAATGAGCCTACTGCTGTTGTCGTTGCCTATGGGCTAAAAAAGAATGCTACCGTTGTCAGTGAGAAGAATTTTCTTACCTTTGAATTGGGTGGAGGTAATTTTGATGTCTCTCTGCTCACAATTGAAGAGGGTGTTTCTGAGGTGAAGGCCACTACTGGTGATACACATTTGGGTGGTGAAGATTTTGATAACAGATTGGTAAACCACTTTGTACAGGAATTTAAGAGAGAGCATAAGAAGGACATCAGTGGTAATACCATAGCCCTCAGGAGACTCGGAACCTCCTGTGAGAGAGCCAAGAGAACCCTTTTTATCAACAGCCCAGACCGCAATTGAGATTGATTCCGTCTATGAAGGTATGGAATTCTATACCACCATTACTAGGGCTAGATTTGAAGAGTTGATCATGGATTTGTTTAGGAAGTGCATCGAGCCTATTGAGAAATGCCTGCGGGGTGCAAAGATGGATAAATGCTCCATCCATAATGTGTTCCTTGTTGGTGGGTCTACTACGATCCCCAAGGTTCATTCCTTGTTGCAGGACTTATTCAATGGCAAGGAACTTTGCAAGAGAATTAACCCCGATGAGGCTATTGCATACAGAGCTGCAGTGCAGGCTGCTATTTTGAGTGGGGAGGGAAATGAAAAAGTGCAAGATATGTTGCTTCTAGATGTTACTCCCCTCTTGCTAGGGCTTGAAACTGCAGGTGGGGTAATGACAATTATCATCCCAAGGAATACTACCATCCCCTAAAACAAGGAGAATATCGTTTCTACTTACTCAGACAAGCAGCCAGGTGTATTGATTCGAGTTTATGAGGGTAAGCGAATGTGAACCATGGATAATAACTTGTTGGGAAAATTTGAACTTTCTAGTATACCCCCTACTCCTAGAGGAGTTCCCTAGATCACTGTGTGTTTTAATATTGATTCCAATGGTATTCTCAATGTCTCTGCTGAGGAAAAAAACCATTATTTAGAAAAATAAAATCACCATTATGAGTGAGAAGGGTAGATTGGGTAAGGAGGATATTGAGAATATGGTTCGTGATTCAAAGACATACAAGGCTAAAGATGAATATCACAAGAATAAGGTAGAGGCCATGAACTCGTTGGAGAACTATGCTTACAACATATGGAACATCATTTGAGATGAGTAGATTGCAGCGAATATGGATCCATCTGAGAAGAAGAATATTGATGATGGCCTTGAAGAGACTATACAGTGGCTGGATGCCAACCAAATTGCATAGGCTAATGAGTTTGATCACCAAATGAAGCAGCTAGAATCCACTTGCAATCCTATCATTGCTAAGATGTACCAAGGAGGTGCCGGTGCTGATATTTCTGGAGCTGCTGCCTCTCTTGATCACAGTCATGCTCAATCTGCTGGTGCAGGTGCGGGTCCTAAAATTGAGGAAGTTGACTAAGGTATTGTTAACACTTCAATATGATCACTATGGTTGTGGAAATCATTTGTAAGGAAGTTTATCCTTTCAGACAGTTTTGACATATGTTAATGTTTCCTTGTGCTACCATGGCCTACACATTTACAAGAAAAAAAAAGAGCTGACAAAACATTAGCTTCTGATTCAACCTGCCGGGTATTTTTTGAGTTCTCTACATGGCTTTTTGGCTGGTCTCACCAGTCCATGGATAAAAATTATACCATGTACGAAAAATCTAATAGAGCAAGAAACCAAGTATCTTTTTTTCTTTCAGTATTGATGGAACTTAAACAATTTTATGAAGACTTGAGTAGCACCATCATGGTAGGAATAATTTGAAAGCTAGTACAAATAAAATCTCATAGGTCAGAAATGTAAATAAAAAACTGAAGCATGAAGAATATGAACAACAAACAAATAATTAGAAGCAATCAAGTGGGGTTTCCATAATCTACCAGACAAGGCGATGAACCTAAGACATCAAACGATGCAAATAGTGACAATTAATTAGATGAAAATGGCTCTCACTATCAATAAGTTTAATGGGGAACCCAATAAAAATTTGTAGGATTAAAGGGGTTTGTAAGAAATGCAATGTGAAAGTACAATATAAGTCCTTATAAAATTCCCCAGGGAAAATGTGGGCTAAAACTATTTTGCAAGAATCAAAATCCCATTTGGCCACAGCTAGGTTATAGTTCCTCTGCTGCTTATGTTCTATGGAATTAGAACAAGTGAAAGCTAAGAAATAATAAATATTGTATATGGATTCTGATTAAATTCTAGGTTCTTCAGTAGTTAGTGGGATTTTGTGGATGTGTGCTTTTATTTTGGAAAGATGGTAAGCTGTTCTTTTGGCTCTATATCATTTATATTTACCTAAAATTAGGAAGAATTAAGAGTCACACTTCTGAATCATTATCATAGAAATAGAATCACACTTCGATACCATCACAGAAATAGAATCGCACTTATGACCCATAATAAAACCTGCTACTTAGGCTGTACTTTTCATCCCATTTTTTCATAAACCTTGTAACCCTACCAAGAAGGTATTAGGTACCTCCTACTAGACCACATAAGTGTCATCACAATCCCAATATGTCATCCATTCAAACTATAGCTCAAGTTAGATTACACAATAGAAGCTTTGTTTGTTTTGCATCGTTTTTGTTTCCATTAAACAACTTAGAGTTTGCATAGGTTAGTTATAGTTACATTCTGAAATTTTCTTATTAAAGAGAAAAATAAAAAGGTAATTTGCATTGAGTGTAGGAACTATCATTGTGATCTAAGAGTATATTTCTTTCTTTTCCAATTAATTTTGAAATTCAAAGTTGTTTATTTCATCCTTTTAATTTAAACAATTAGAAGTCGCTTTATTTATTAACAATGCAAAGCATACAGTACCATATAAATGCCATAGTGGAACTCTATGCCAGATAGGACACTCAACCTATACCGGTAACAGGAAAGTATATATCCAACTTTATAACAGCTACATTAAACATAGTTCACACACAAAAGTGCCTTCGATATCAGGCAATATTTACTTAGTATCTGCACTGGTAATAAGGGACCTTCAAAGGCATTAGGTCAACATTGCTAGGTGTTTTTGTCCATTAGGAATCAATATGTTGTCACCACTCCTTGGTGAAAAAAGAGTAATAAGATGTTATTTACCAAAAGCACAATAATTAAGGCTTAGTGAAGGCTTCATCAAATCCCTCTGCTACACTAGTCATCTTTAGTAGTTAGGACTTCCATGTATTCCCTTGCTAGTAATATTGTTGTGGATCCTCAAACTGCTAGCACAGTTCATAGGACTCTATTTGATGAAGGATTAATAACTATATTCTATAATATATTTAGTTTTGAAATCTGCTTGAAATAGTGTTCAGGGTGTTCTTTGGCTTGATATGGAGTCTAAGGTATTGTTAAAACTTCAATCTTATCACTATGGTTGTGGAAATTATCTCTGAGGTAGTTTATCCTTTCAGAAATTTGTGACATATGTTAATGTTTTCCTGTGCTACCATGGCATGTGCATTTACAAGAAGCAAAAAGTTTACAAGAAACAAAAAGACCTGAAAAAACATTAGCTTATGATTCAACCTGGTAGGTATTTTCTGGGTTCTATACATGGCTTTTTGGCTGGTCTCACCAGTCCATGGATAAAAATCATACAATGGACAAAAAAGATAATAGAGTCAAACAACCACGTATCTTTGTTTTTTTAGTATTTATGGAACTCAAACAATTTTATGAAGATATGAGTTGCACCATCATGGTAGGAATAATTTGAAAGCCATTATAGAGAAAATCTCATAGCGTAGAAACATAAATAAAAAAACTAAAGTATGTCGAATAAAGACAATAAACAAATAGTTAGAAGAAATCAGGTGGCATTTCCATAATCTACCAGACAAGGTGATGAACCTAAGACATCAAATGATGAAATAGTGACAAATAATTAGATGAATCTGGCTCTCACTATCAATAATTTTAATGGAGCATCCCAAGAAAAATTTGTAGGATTAAAGGGGTTTGTAAGAAATGCAATGTGAAAGTCTAGTATAAGTCCTTATAAAATTCTCCAGGGAAAATGTTGGATAAAACTATTTTATGAGAATCAAAATCCCATTTGGCCATAGCTAGGTTATAGTTCCTTTCCTACTTATGTTCCTGTGGAATTAGAACAAGTGAAAGCTAAGAAATAATGAATACTGTATATGGGTTCTGATTAAATTCTAGGTTCATTAGTAGTTAGTGGGATTTTGTGCATGTGTTAGGAACCCATGTCAATCCCTCTCTTTACTATGTTAGTATATTGTTGTTGGATGCATATGATTTGTAAGTCGTCCCATAGTAATTGTTGATCCATAGTTTGTGTTATTGTTGTGAGGCACATATGCTTTGTAAGCCGCCTGTAGTATTTGTTGATCCATAGTTTATATTGGCCCATGGTTTTGACCCATAGTATTGGCGCCTATTTTGGTATATAAGTGTGTGTTGAGGCCAAGGAAGGCACCGTGAAGTTATTTTGTATTGAGCTTGCTCAAAGGAGGTTGCCCCCTCGAAGTGGCTTGCGATTAATATACAAGTGATTCTGAGTTCTGCTGCTATATCGTGTGTTTTGATTACTTGTTTGATGCAGGTTCCTCACAGCATGTGTGCTTTTCTTTTGGCAAGATGGTAAGCTGTTCTTTTGGCTCTATAATTTATTATTGCCTAAAATAAGGGAGAATTAAGAATCACAGTTCTGAATCATCATCATAGAAATAGAATCACACTTATCATTATGCTTTCTATATGGTGCTTGTATACTTCATCATCATCACATAAATAGAATCACACTTTTGATTCTATTTATCATTGCCTAAAATCCAGTTCTATAAGGTTTGAGATATTGTGCGTTCCCACAAAAGATGCTTGATTGTTTTTTCATATTAGGTCATGAAACATCCATCCAAATGTCTGTTGATTTTTTGGTAAGTCAGTGACTATCACTATGGGAATTCAGTGAATAATGGGTCTTGACGTAGTAATGCCACAATAATTAAGGTCAGTGCACTCAAGAATGTGGTCAAGCCCAGGCTGGAGAATGCTATTATATTTATCAAGTGGGAGCTTCATGAGTTGGAGAGGGAGGATTTCCTCAAGCTCAAAAATAGTTAGAGTTACAAAGAGCGGGAGCTCGAGAGGCAAATGAAGAGTGCTGAGAATTTTGTTGACAAGTAGGATCTTGAGACTTTTCACTTCAGAAGGGGATTTCAATGGGGAATGCAGGCAATTTGTTTTCCATGGAGACTAAAAATAGTGAGGATATTATTTTCTAGAGAGGTAATAGAAAGTAAAACCCACAAACCTTATTATGGGTTGACTAGTCAGAACAATCCATTTCATTGGAGAGTTTTGACAAACCTGTGGTTCACGGGTTTAATCTGTGAGTCATGTTGCTATGATTCATACCAATAGATGATTTTATCAATGCTTTTAATTATTTTATACAACTAAATTAGAGATTTCAGTTAGGTATTTGTTTAGTCCTTAGCTATGGAAAATGTTATACTTTTGTTTCCCTGGAATAATTTTTTATGTATGAGAAGGAATTAAATGCTATGGAAAGTCTATACATTGTTAAGTGTACTCTGCTCACCAGATTTGCAATTTGTTTTCCAATCCTTTATTCTTCAACCAGGATTTTCTATCATTTACTTACACTAGATAACTGGTTATATTGATTTTTCAATTCAAACACAATCTGAGAGATTCATTGTCCTTTCTATGTGTGATATAGTTCCTAAGGTTTTTTTCCTTCATAAAATTTGTAGATGTGTTCTGAACATTTAAAGAAGGCTTCAGACAACATTTCAAACTGTAACATCAATATGTTGTGAAATTAGTTTTTACATCTTGTTGCAACTTTTGTATTTTGTTTGGAAATCTCGACATGATGTATGATTATATTTTGTATTGTAGATTATTTGGTTGATAGTTATAGTGTAGAACTATTGCTAAAGTTAATGATTATGAAGAAGGAATTCTTTTGATATTAAGTTGGTCTATTTGAAAACTGAGCTGGGTCTTTATTTCTATAATGTGCAGATCCATGAAGGGGAGGGCAGTTCCCTTTTGTTGGCATGGATATGAAGGGAACTGAAGAAGTTGTTTCCCCTCAACCCAAGTGTGAGGAATCAAAATACCTAATCTCAGTTCCAAACCATTTTTCAGCATCAACATCAGCAAATTCAAATGTAGTAGCATAAATTTGTTTTCCATTGCAAGATAAGTCATTTATCCAGGACACTTCTATGGCACAACAAATTGGATACACAACTGAAAAATCATGTGCACAGTTAAAGGATTCTATAGGACTGAGAGCAGAAGATTTATATGTTTATAGGTCAATTCCTCTGGGCCAAGACCGCAGACATAGTCGCTATTAGAAATTTGTAACATGTTCTTTAGGGAATGATCCTGGATCTAGTAGAATATTTTTCGAGTCTCACGAGGATGGCCACTAGAAGGTCATTGATATTGCTGAGGTACTTTTCTTAGTTTGTATTTTTTGTGAAGGAAGCACTATTTTGTGCATCATGTTGTAGGTAATGTGTAAACATCCTTCATTTCTTTACTTTATTATCCCAATAGGCTTTTTTCGATAGAATCTTATTTTTAGTGATGTGAAATTTTATTGCAGTGTTGTGCATTTCTTTCTTTGTTTCACAAGGATTCTTACACAAATGGGATTTAATATTGGAAGGTATATGAATGTAGATATAGTCAATATATCAATGTTTAATTTTCCATGCCTTCATATTGCGTAGACGTAGGAGACGAAGAGATAGTGAAGATGTAGAATCTATTCGAAGATGCTAAACACAACATATCCCAACTTTTATTATCATGTTGATCACTCCACTATTTATTATTTGCACACAAACACACAAGTTGCATATAGAGAAAAATTATAGATTACTTAGATGATTTTTTATGAAAGGAGGAGAGCCATGTTTGATATGATTTATTCTCAAAGTTTTGAACATTCTTAGGGGTCATTATCAGGAGATAGTTGAAATTTCAATTATGTCATGAAACCCTTCTATATTTCTCTCAGCATCAGTTATGAGGATGACCTCATTGGAATTAAATGTGAACAAAAGTGTTCCCAAGCGACAGGTATCATTTCATAACATATTCATAACTCAACAATAATAGATACCACTATACTAGTTGGCCTCTTATTATCCCATGACCTTACAGTGATTCCTGCTATTAGGCCATGAAATTATAGTGATTCTAGTGACTCATGTTATTATGTCTGCTCAACTACTTGAATCTTGAACCCTATGCTACTTTGTTGTTGAAGTAACTACTAATTATTCATTAACCTTCTCATTCACTTGTATATAATTTCCAGTTTTCATGAGTTTTATATGAAGGTATGTGAATGAGAAATTTTTCATGATTTATTTACTATGTTTTTCCTTTAGATTCTGGTAGGTTGCTTCTATTGATATTTTCATAAGTAATTAATGCATCTAGAAATTGGAATTGGGTTCCAACAGACTCAAGTTGAGATATCTATATGCTTGATAGAGGTATTTTTCTTGTTGGTTAGGTACTCAATTTTTTTTTTGAGAATGGTGTAATTGTCACATGCCACAACAATCACAAGTTGTGTCACTAATGCATTTTGGTAGTCATTAATTATGAATAATCCCATCATATATTGTAATACTAGGTTATGATTAATGCCAACCTATTCAACTCTAATATGTAGGCTCAATAACCCTCTTGGGAAGTGCAGCCTACTTATGTAGGCCCATAACCCCTCTTGGGAGAAAACCCTAATTGAGTTGTGTATAAACACACAACTAAACCTCATTTGTAATATCATATTGTATGATCATGTGATGTCATGAGCATAATTTAGACTACAAGTTTAATTTTCGTATACAAGTGATTAAGCCTACAAGCACCATATATTTGGCATGCTTATGTTCCAAGGGTGTGATTTTCTCTCTCAAACACATCTTTTGTATAGCTCTAGCACACTTGTTTAGTGTTGTTATATCCTTAATTTTTTGCAAGTTTTTTGGTTGGTTGTTTGGTTCCATTCAATCCCCTTTTTCTCTTGTGATCTCAAGTTTCAACATGGTATCAGAGCAAGTGTGAACCTTTCTCTACCTATTTCAGTGCTGGTTAGTGTTTTCTTCTTTCCTATTCACATTGGTATACTTTGTGATCAGAACTTCGTGTATGGAAGAGTCTCTAAATCAAGGAGTTTGGGGGTTGTTTTCCATGGTGTTAATGTTGCCTGGAAAAAGGTGCTTTGTTGAGGCTACTTCAGTTGTTTTGTACACAATTTTCAAAGACCTTGTCCATAAATTGCAGCACCTAGCAATAGGGTTTCTTTGCTGATTTTTACTTCAAGAATTTTTGGCAACATATTCAAGGCTATTGGCTTATAACATCACAGTTATTCGTGACGATGATTTCAAATCACCCTTTTACTGATTTATTTCAGGATATTTTTCAGCCACAGTTATGGAAATTTAGGGCTACAGCCTAGGGTTTCCATATCTCTTTCTCTACACAAGTGATATAGAAATTATTTTCTAGTGGAATTTCCCTAAGGGATGTAGATTTAGAGTTTCTTGTTCATCTCTTAGGGTTTCCTAGGTTTTAACCCTTCTTTACAACTCACGTTAGCTATATGATCCAAAAAACAATTCACCAGGGAATTATATATTATGGTGAGGAATTAGGGTTTTCTTGGGTCATCCTTTTGCATTGATACTTCTCTGAGGTTGTGTTTTGCTAAGGGTTGTGCTGCCCTAACAACAGAAACAATACATTGCAGATTTCTTGGAAGAGATGGTAAAATTTATTTTTTTGGTGTATATAGGGGATTCCTTGAGACTTTAAAGTTTATGGATCCTTCTTTGTTGAATCTAATGACCTCAAAATGGCTATTTTCCCTATTCAACGAGGATACTTATATTTGGGAAGATCTGGCATAGAAGAACTATATATGCAATCATGAAGGTTATGTCTTCAGTTATTTCTCAACTTGTCTTCAAGGGTTTGAATAGTTTGCAAGAGCAACAATTTGTTACAAGGATATTCCATATGATAGTGTTGACACAGTTTATAATGCACATCTAACCATGAAATCTACATAAGGGTTTGATATATTATGCTAGACCCTTGATCAACATATGACTTCATCAGTTTCACATTTCGTGTTTTTGAATCAAATACATGGACCCATATTCCAAGGTTTCTTGATGAATTCAGTGAACATAAGAGGTTTCTTGATGAATTTAGTTAATTCCAAACTTGAATGGTAAGCCCGCAAGATGTTCGCTGATGGGGTATGATGCATAGGAACCAAATGGTGCATGCCTGGTGGGGTATGGGTATGGGTAGTAAGCTCCCGTGCGGGTAGCCTAGCCTAATGGGGCATGGGGTATGGGTATGGGTGGTAAGCCCCTGTGCAGGTAGCTTGGTAGGAGCCTTAAAGGATCATCCGCAAGCTGAATATTGCTCACCATCAGAGACAAGCTCGGTTCAAATACAACAACACCTTCAAACTTCTCATTTCTGTAAAGCATAAAACATTAAATGAAACCATTAAATTCCTTAGAGAGAGTTTGGGACTCACAGGTCGATAATCAGACATCAAAATGTTTGTCTGAAAACACAGGGATGTGTAAAATAGAAATCAGCCAATACTAACTGTTATTCATTAACTTGATTGGTCACTAACACTCATGATATTTATTACACATTAATACATAATATATCTAAGGATCCTAATATATTATTGAGCATCACTTATTCTAGCACCTTGTCTTAACACGAAATACATTTTTTTTTAACTCCCCTCAATATAAAATCCATAGCAACTTGCTCAATAACTAAGAATAATTACAAAAGTTGAAGGGCATTCTTGTTCAGTCTTCAATAATGCAACACTTATCTGGTTCTTAATATCTAAACACTAAATTGTGGTGTATGATGTAGGTTGTGTTTGGTAAAGAAATGTATGCAATGTCATATCAACCAAGTTTTTCATTGAAACATCAAAGGTAATTTTTTGATTTTATCAATCATTTTTTCTTGTCTTTCTTTCATTATGAGATATGATTATTGAAACAAGTGTTTGAACATGACATTTTATGCTTTAAATATGACATTGTCTGCCAATTGATAATAATGGGATTCTAAAGATTATGGAGGTTTTCATGACAAGATCTTTCTTTAGTGACCAAAATAGGAACACGACCAACACAATAATCACATTGTGATATAGGTAAGTGAAGTATGACCTATTTTATGATTACAATCAAATTTTTCTATATTATGAATGCTTTCTTGTTTACAATGCAAAATCTAGATGGAACTTCTTAAGGGTGTTGATTTTGCGTTCTAATGTTATGTGTATCCCCTTGGAGCTTCCATTACCAGATTTTTTGTTTCTTTGAGTATTCCTCTGACATGGAAGGTTTTGCATTCATATTTAAATGGATGTATTTCATAGTCCTTAGGAAATTATACCCATTTACAAGATCTGCACAATGACTATAGAGTAGAGTCCTATTCCCTGCCATGATTATAGTTTGTTAAGTATATCCGATTATATTCCTTCTCCCAGTGTTTCAAATCATTCCTGGTTTTCCAAACAAAAAGATAAAAAGACAAACTCATCCTATACTCTATCGCTCTATGAATATGCTTATATCCAATGTTGTTGGGGATCATGTAGATCTCCCAATGCAAGCAATACAACATCACCCTAGGAAGCGAATAAACATTATGAATTGGAATCAGAATATATCCTAACCATTTGTCATTGTGGATACTCATTAGCTAGATGGAAGAAGGAAATTTTCTCATCCCATGGTGGATAGGATCCATGTGAACTACCAACTATTGGGTTGATCATCCTCTTTTGATTGTCCTTATTGCTCCACTTATACATGGCTCTAGGATGATCATGCTTATCAACTATATCCTTGGCATCCACACTAAGATAATTGTTGTTGATAGGTCTCATATAGTGGTACACTTACCTTTTCTAGGGAATGGTGATTTTTGCAATCCCATTAAGCCAATTTATTGAGTTTTGTTCAAAATTCCTATAAAAGGTTTATGGATTTCATAACCTGCTTGATCATATATTGTGAAATTATACAATATATCATCCTTTTCTGACCATTAGATACTCAAAGTTGTGATTGATCCTTTTTACCATTATAGAGGACTCTGTAAGTTAGGTTCTCAAATTCTGAAAGGGTGCTAGCTCAATGGAAGAGCGCCTGCTTTACAAGCATGAGGTTGGTGGTTCGATTCCTCCATACCCTAATGATATTATAATATCGATTAAAAACAACTAAATTGGTAACCAAAAAATAAGAGATAAGTGACCAAACAATGAGAAATAGGTGACCAACCAAAATGACCAAAATTCGTATATAAAATTACTAAAAAAGACTAAATTAGTGACCATAAAATGAGAGATACAAAACTAGGCATTAAAAAGGATGCAACAAGTGGCACTAATGATGAAGCCAAACATGGCGTTGATATGGTAGCAAAATAAGACATGAAACTAGTCATTAAAAAGGATGCAACACATGGTGCTAATGATGAAGCCAAACATGGCGTTGATATGGTAGAAAAATAAGACTTTACTTTGGATGCAAAACATGGAACTGCATAGGAAGAAAAATATGGTGCAACAATAGAAGAAATATTTGGCATCATTTTGGTAGCAAAACACAATGCAAAAAAGGAAGAAAAAATTGGTGCAAATTTGGAAGCGAAAATTGACACATATTTGGAAGTAAAACATGGTGCAAAATAGGATGCTAAAGTGGTAGCAAAAATGGATGCAATATTGGGTGATAATTTGGATGCTAACATGGTGCTATTAAGGATGCAAATATGGTGCTAACAGGGATGTCATTTAATAAGCAAAAGCAGGCACTCGTTAGGAAGCAAAATATGACATTAGTTAGGAAGCAAACCTCAACGTTGTTTAGGAAGCAAAGTTGGACTCTATTCTGGAAGCAAAAAAATAGACGCTATTTTGGACATCATAAAGGATGCTATCTAGGAAGCAAAAAGGACACTTTTTGAGATGCTTTAATTTTTTTCCATGACCTGTCCCATTTAGCGTCTAGTTTTACCACTCAATGTAAAAAACAATTACACTAAAAAGGGATGCTAAATGGGACGCTAATTCCAGGATTTGTTGTAGTGTAACCCAATCTTGCAAAAAAATCAATGTGTTGGCAATGGTGTTGAAAGCATAACATTTTACAAACCTTGTAGATCACTAATTGGAGACTTGTGAAGCAGTTGGGCATGTTGCATCTCCTTATGGATTTGAGTTAACGCCAGGGAAGTGGATTGTTGAACCTTTGCAAACATGAACACAACAAAAAGATATGAAACATATGTTATTTCAAATAAATTACTTTCAAAACATGCAAAAAAGTCCATTGAAATGTACCTGGAATTGCAGGAAAGTTTGGATTCCCTTGCATTTCCCCATGGCCTTGGATTGTTTCCAACTTTGTGGAGTGTTGCACCTCTTCATATATAAAGACATCAGATGGTAAATATGGTGATACCTAAATATACTAATATAAACCCATTACTCTCGTCGATCTTTGAAACTAACTTGGGACCATAGATAGTGCTTTCTTTGCTAGAGGATGTCCTTGTTTATTGAGGTAGTAAAACTGAAATGGTTCTTCTTCCAATGCATGGAAATTCAAATAAATTTCCATTCCACTATGCTTTTTGTTTCTCTTTGTTTATTTTTAGGGCTTAGGAAACTCTTCTTCCTATTCAAAGACATATCAAGATCATCCACCCCAACTGTGAAATCAAAATCCGTAAGGTGTTGCTTGTTGGCCTCTTCCAACATTTTTTTCACCATAACAGTCAACTGTTTTGTCTTGGTCAATGTGGTAGGGGGGATATTTTGAATCAACTTCAAGTATCTAAACAACTCCTCTCTAGCGAAATGAAGTTCCTGTGCATCTACATCAACACTATTGGTGGCCACAAGATCAGTGTTGACATCTACACTATGGTTGTGGGGCTCTATACTTATGTCAGGAAGCTCATTAAATGTGTTATCCATTGCATCTTGATGACATAATGGTTCTGAATTGCTTGAGTTGAAATATAGCCAATTGACCTTTATGGCATGCTTGCAAATATTCCCATGAATAGACCATGGGCATTCACACACTATAAAATCTGCACGATACCAATTAACGAGGTATTTCTTATTGGGAATACTTTGAATCCTCACCCAATAAGATTTAGGTGTGCTCTCATGAGGGAAACAATAATCATCTAGTATTCTTCTAGCCTTTTCCACAGATGATTCAAATCACTTCTCTTTCTTATAATTCTTCAAGTATCCTTCCTTTTTCAAAATTGCCTTGAACCGATAACAAGGTTCAACACTTGTTAAGAGCATGTACAAAAACCAGTCCATCCTAGGAGCACACTTCTTCCTTTGATCACATAGAAATTTGGTATTCAGGTAACAATGATATGACTCAACAACATTGTTAGTCTATTGATTGGCATGAGGAAAATCTCAAAATCCTTTCACCCACATCCCTAGATGTAAAGAACCAAGTTAGTGTAGGTAAATCATCTTTATGAAAGACAAAAAAAACAAGGAGAGTTTGTGCACTTACGAAACTTGTCCCCGACAAACCAATTCTTGTGGAAGTATTCTAAGAACTTCTTTTCATCTACAAATTTGATAAAAAAATCCATGGATTGCATCATCCACATCATCATTGAAACTATGTTTCATGATGAATCCTAAGTCATTGAACATATCATTTTATTTTTCTTTATTGCAAACCAAATTGTTCACATTTTGTTTCCACGCCCTCCATACATGCCAAACACACAAGATGACTTAACACCCTATGATCCTCCTGCCATATTAAATGCATTTAAATGTGATATTCTTAGAATAAATGCAAGATATATTGTAACATAAGAATATTAAAGTTACCTCAAGCATAAATTTCAGCCAATGCATCATCGACCATGAAAGCACTGAATTTCCAATCAGGAGGGATTCGGTAGCATGAGTGCATGAGCTACTCCAACCATAATGCAATATCAGCTGATGTATTTCATTATGCCACAACCCATGCTACAGGAACTCCACTTTGTTGTTCATCAAATGCCACGAGTGTGTAAAGATGATACTGCCATATTCAAAGAACATGTAATGTCAAATTCAAGTCATCGATCATATTGAATGGATACAATTCAAATATCCATATTAAATCATTGACATTCAACTTACTCCATAGTTATTTGTACTAAACAATGAATCCATGGGTATTATGCTATTGTGGGATAGCTTGACCATGGTATCCAACATCCATTTTGTTTGAATTCCCATTATGAAAGGGACACCTGGACCATTGGGTTTTTGGTAAACAAAGAAATCTTTTGATCGCTTTTGATACCATAAGTTGATTCTCATTTCATCCTTTTGGTGGAGTTGGTATTTACCCTTCATCAACTGACTATATATGTTGACAATATATTTCCTAGATAGGACGAAACTTTCTATCTCGAATTGTTGGATCCATGTCAACATGTCTGTCAATGTACATTTTATTTGTTGAATCAATGGACACTCCCAAAAGGTAACAACTCTCCACATAGGAAACGATGTCCTTCGTTGGCTTTGGCTTATGAAATGTCCTTGCCTCACTTGAATTGTCAAGTTTTCCAAGACATGGCCATCCTTGTTCATCTTCATGCTCATACATATTGTAAGTCAATATTGCTATATTAGGACTTTGAACCATAACTTTTACAATGAAGTGGCATTAGCAACCCTCTACTGTGAATTCTTTCGTTTATCTAAATTATGTCCTTTTCTATTTTTTGGGCCATATGAACAATGATAACTACACAGGGAGTTTTGAAACATTAGTAAAAACTATGAATGATAAATGCAATATGAATACTATTATGTAGAGAATGCACTCTCAAAATACTTACAATTCATACAGTAAGGGGGCACTATTCCTTTCTCGAGGTTGTTTGTTTTTACAGTGTAGGAAAGTACATGGAGCATCAAGGTTTTCTTCCCCCCCTTTAATAAAATCAACAACCCTGCGTGAAGGGACTAAATAAACACAATCAATAATTTGGTTTTCTCGATATATTTCAGTTCAAACTAAGTCTTTACTAAAAAACGTGACCTTCTCTTTGAGGTCTTGTACCTCAAGATCCATGATGGCCTCCCTTTTGCCTCGATTTCCAATTTTGTGCTAATTCCTACATACAATATCCAAACACATGAAAAATATAGATTATGCAGAAACATGATTGCAGTATAGATCTCTATTGAAAAAAGAAAATTCCAAGACTACAGTTTGTAGGTTAACTTTTCTCAACTCCAAGAAGATACACTGTTAAGAAGATATAATACATTAAATGACATATGCATGAATAATCAATCTAACAATAATTATGCAGACTTCAATGCCAAACTCATTCTCCTTGATTCTTATGCTCTGAATTCTTGCTTTGATGGCCTTGATCAATTTTCTATTTGGTTTCATGTGTTTGCTTACTGGATCCATATATTTGTCTTAAAAAAAAATTCACTAATGATCATGAGTTCTTAAATATTTATTGTTGACCGCTTGAACGATGGGAGGAAGCTTTAAATGATTATGAAGCTTTGAGGAGAGAAATACCAGGGGATGTCAAAGTAGATCGAGCTCTTTTTTATGTGCAAGTAGCAACGAAGAGGTCTCGTGGAGAAAAAATTAATAACATGAAGTTTGAAGGGGAAGTTGAGGTGGTTTCTAGCAATGATCAATTTAGAAAAGCAATTACTGCACCTCGTAATAGTTCATTGCATTCTTTCTTTTATTAGTCCTACGTTGATCATGACAATGTACTAGAGCATAGAAGATACATTGTTTAATTAATTTACAAGATTGCTGGGTCCATTAATCAGGTCTTGTAGTAGTCCACTTCACCACAAATACGAATAATTTATATATAATAAATTTATATTTACTCTCTTAATTACTGAAATTAATGGAATAGACATCTATGTGGATAACCATAAGAGTTCCTAAGATACAAAGAACATGTTTCTACATAAATCTGGGATATCATTAAATAGGCCTCCAGACTCCAAGCTATATTAATATGCAATTGATGAGATGAAAACATTGGATTGCTTTCTAGCTTCACTTAGTCCTAGGAAAAGTGTTGTTGACAAAGCTTATTACTATGGTGAGATAAACACTATGCTATGCAAAGACAGAACCTTCAGGTTATAAGTGTTATGTATAGTGCATCAAACCCTCATTTCATCAAACATTCTATTCAAGTGAAAAATTTAAACTATCCAAAACACTAACGCACATAGGGTAATTAAGGGTTGCCAAAAGTATAAAAGAATTTGAGTATGTTGGACCTGAACCATTTGATGCATCATAGATCCTTAGGGCATGAAAGCATATATTTCCTCATTATTTGTTAAAAAAATTAAATTTATTGGAGTGTAGATTTACACATATAATCATATTGTAAAAAATTCCGAATAAAACAGTATTCGGTTTTTAAATTTTAAAATCCAAACAAGTTCTATAAAGATGTTTTTAACAATTTTATATTTAGGAAAAAGGCTATGTGCCTTCATGGACCCCCTTAAGCTTATAGATCCTCTTGAGGTTTTCCACATTTCATTATGGAAGACTACAAACATTAATTTTCTTGGTAAAGCATTTTGGATGATTAATGTAAAAATTTAGCTTTACAGTAGTACTGAATCAACCATGTTGAGGTAAGACCTCAGGTAAACTTGTGTGAATATGTATATAGTGTGACATACAAATAGGGTTATGAAACCACACATCTAAATGTATATAGATACATATCATAATATGATCTCTTATTTTTTCAGTTCTTATTTTGTATTTTCAACATTGGTGAGTCTGGACCATTATCGGAAGGGAACCAGAGAAAACAGCAGTTTGGATAGGTTTGAATTTTGAAACAATCAGTGGAATAGATACCTCATTGGAATGCTCTTATCTGGAATATTTTGGTACAAGTTAAGTTGGTTATAATTATTAGAATACTTCTAAATTGGAGATGTCTAGTTAGTGAAATCTAATGCTTTCATTACGGTTGAGGTCGTCACCAAGGGCACATATATCTATTAGAAAATATCCATGTAATCATGAGGTGATAGTTTCCATGTGAAAGATGTTGAACCGACCTGAACAATGTGTAGATATTAAATGATATCCAACATGCTTAAATGAGGTGTTAGTTTTTATCTGCAAGAATGTAGCAATGACTTGAAATAATGTAATCATCAAATGATATCCTGGATGTTGAAGTAAACAAAACAAAAGTTAAAAATGTATGCTGATCATTTTGATATCAAGTTCAATGAGTCTATATTCATAGAAAATATTTCTCCAATTATAACTTATCTCTTGGTTTGTTTCAGTGCGGGACATAGTTGGTGGGAAGTTTATGGTTGAGGGAAATTTCAAGCCCTTTTTCTGCATATAAGGGAGATGCTAAAGGAGCTAGGTTACAAGGACACCAATTTGAATCTCATAAATGATGTGAGTCCTAGTTAGATAGATGATTAATCTATTGCCATATTTTGTGTAACATAATTTAATAATTTATATCAATCTGATTGGAATATGTTATAAATTGCAGATTGTCTTTGTGTTTATCTTTACATTTTCTAGATTGATCATTGGACCTTGTATGAGATTTGTCACATTGAAAGAAAATAATCCTTTCGTTATCAAGGCAAGTAACTTGTCTTTCTTTCCATTTTAATTTTCAAATAAGGTTGCTGCTCACAAGCCATGAACTCCACCAATTGAACATGATTAAGTCTTTTTTTTTTACGTTGATCTTGCCAAAATCAGACCTTAAATGTGGCTCCTTGCTTCACCTATTTTCTCACTAGTGGTTTGGGAGGTTCACAGTGGCTTCTTGCAAACCTTTGATCATCCAATTTAGGAACCATCCCTATTTATATAGCATTTACAACTAGCAAAAAAAGTTCCAATAAAACTAAATAAAAGCATACATATTAAATGTAAAGTACATTCCAGACCCAGCCCGAAAGATTATTGAGACTCAAGAAATTGTGGATTATAGTAGTCAAACACCATGCCATTTCTTTCCTCTTGAATGTGTCACTACACATGAGATATCTACATTTCTTTGTTCGTTTCTTGAATAGATTTTTGTTCTAGAAATAAGTGCAGAGTATGTATAATCAATCTTGTGTTCACTTGTTAATTACATGCTCTTAGCTAGGATAATTACATCCGACATCTAGATTAATAGCATTATCTTCAATTTTATTAAAAACAGTAACTAATCCTAGGCCAAAATTCTAATAAGTTCTTTGCTCTAAATAGTGTAAACTCTAATTGGGTTCCCTGCTCTAAATGGTGTAGACTCTAATTGAGACTTCACATTGAGGGCGAACCACTACTGTTGATCTCCACAATTTGGGGATGTCAACGCGACCTTAAACCCTCTAATTAACCCCTCAAATTTGTGAAAAAGAGTGGAACACAAAATCATGTTTTTTGGATTTTCGGTTAGTTTGCCTTGGTGCACTTCAAGCATTGGTGCACTGCAAGCATTAGATTCAATTAAAGTTTGTGAAGGATTTTCATTAATTATAACTTGTCTTTTAAGCATGCCTTGAGTACTTTTAACCACTTTTTTTTTAAATCATGCTATGTGGTTTCTCATAGAGAACCAATTTTGGCTTAGTAATTCATTACACTACGCACTATCATGTTTTGAATTGGATTTTGAAGTGAGATAGTTCAATTGTCACTCGATATATTTACTTACATTGGATTTTGAAGTGAGAGAGTTCAATTGTCATTGGATATATTTATTCAGTTGGGATAGGGTCTTATCTATTTTAGTATTGGAAAATATTGGATTTTGTAGTGAGATAGGTTCAATTGCCAATTTGTCATTTTCAAATTTGATCACTGGAGTTACCTCCCACAAGAGATGAGTTTAGTGAGCCAGAAAGTGATTCAACTTTACTTGATCTCATCTCAATCGACACCTTCTCCCTTCGATGAGGCACCTGTCTAGTTGACATATGAATCAAGAGCGACAAATTTTATTTATTGTATAAGAGATCTTCTATTACCTATAAAATGAGTTTTCTATAAGTTTGCTAAGTTGATAATAACAACATATGAAGATGAGATTGGTGCTTGTTAAGCCATCAGATTTGGTTCAGGAGAAGGAAAAGTCTCTCTGAATTTTACAAGTTTCGAGATTACAGTTTGAATGAAAAATAGATGAGATTATTGTTTAACGGATTCCAGGACCTGGTTGATCCAATAGACAACTCCCTCCAACTCTCTAGAGTAGAGAAGTGAACCTCTAGAATAGTATTAAAAATGTCGAGTTTCGTAACACAGTGTGGTAGCGGTGGTAGCGCGATAGTAGAGCATAGTTCGAGACGAGTTTGGGCATCAGGAGGGCAAAGTTTGTTGCAGTGGAGTTTCCACCAACCTGCATTAACTACATCACCCAACGTCGATGTAGAGCTTGAGTTGATGGACTGATTGACGACGTGACAGTAAAGGGATTCAGAATCTAGATGGAGGGGGTAACCGTGGGCGAGAGCTAATGACAGAGCTACAGATTCTTAAAGACTCTGTCAGCTCATGGGTCTCCATGAACACATGCCATGGAGCTCCAGCACATGCATGCTTTGGGCAGGCGATGTACCTTTACAATGACGGCAGCGTACGTACCTTCGTGAAAATCCGCCTGTCAACTCACCATTAATAAATAAGTTTGCTAGAGGTCGCTAGCATGTTCAGTTCACTTCCATCTTGGAACCATGATCAGACAGTACACACTGTTTCAATCCATTTTCTGTGCATTAATCATGTGAGTGATTTTGTTGGGCATTCATCGTTTAGATTGTAATACACTTGAAGAAAATCACAAGTTGGAATTTCTCATAACTCACTAATTATATCTCATGTTTCAAATTAGACTTTTGATGCGGTGATTAGATCTGTACAGTATTAATGTTTTTTAAATCCCAGAACATGATGCATATGTTTTCTACTTTATAAAATTGGAGAAATGAGGTAGTAATATGATAATTTTTTTATTGAACCCCATTAAGATCCTATGCACAATGATTATGAAATGATCATTGAACTAGTGAAAAATTGTATAAATTTTGAGTTTAGAGTAACTAAAGGAAAATAAATAGAATGAAATCAAGAATGTACAAACACTATATTTTGTAGTATTGTAAATGAAAGAACTATTGTTATTTTTAAGAAGGAAAATCAAAGGAGCATGTTGACAACATTGGGTATAACTTGCTGCTGATAAAATAATAAGGTGGCTATCCCGTGATTAAAAGAACTCATCACGTTTACAGTTTGTAAATAATAATTTTGGTTTGTTTGTGTTTTTATCTATTATATATAGATATCTTTATTTATATATAAATAGATATCTTTATTTTTTCCAAGTAATTTTTAATGTGGTTAAGGGATTCGGAGCTCACTACTTTTTTGTGCCTAATTTTGAAGTATATAGCTATGATCTTAACTTTAGCCATATTAGTTTTAGAATATCCAACTAGCTAAAGTACTCCCTGAAGATTTTTTTTCAAATTATTATTGAAATTATTTATTTTTTCATATTAAATTATCTATTTTTAAATCCTATTTAATAGTATTTTTAAATATATATAATGAAGTATTTGAATTTTTAACTTTCTGTCAATATATTATTAATGAGATGTCGTTGAGAGGTCTAAAGAAAAAAAATGGTTTTCCCATGTCATTTAACTCAACTTTATAAATATTTTTTTTTAATTTTATTATAAAACATTTAAAAATCCAACTTTATAAAATGTTTGTTTTATATTTATTATAAAACATTTTAAAGTAAAATGATTTTAGTAAGCAAAAAATCTACGTTTCTATCACCCACACCTTTCTTTTATTTCATTTGAATGACAAATATAATATGGAATGTTAGGTTGAATTGTTTACAAAGTGGTTTATTTGAATGTTTTTGAAATGAGATAGGGTTATACAATATGGAATTTAAAATTATATTGATCACAACTTATATGTATATGAATGTTGATCTAGTAATAAATGTAAAGTACTTTTTTTTATGAAATTTAAATGGCATGAAAAATAATTGTTGTTGATTTTTTATTTTATTTTATTTTTTAATTAGTGTAGATAAATGTGAAACATCAATTATGAAGGATGATGATATGAATAATATAAAGAAATTGATTTGCATAATTATAAATAAATATTTGAGATAGTAAAAGGGGTGAGGATAAGCTCTCTTCCTTCTTATTTCTTTTTTCCTATCACTTGTCAAACCCTTTTTTTTATAAAAATAAATTCTTAAAACCTAAGTATCATATGCATGACTCGAAATGGTTTCATATGATTTTATCGGAGTGAGGTCGCGTCAAGGATTCCTTGAAGCTGGAAGCGAATCACATGATAGTCTCGTTGAATTGGGTGAACATTTTGGTTCGCTGGTGAGCCAGTGCTTTTTATATGAGTTTCTCAATCTCGTCAGTTGCATGTCTATTGTTTACTTCTTCGACCATCTTTTCTAAAGTCGAAGGAAGTGGTTGCTTGTGTTGTTGAGTTTGCGAGTGTGTTTGAACATGCATAAGTTAAATAACTTCGATGGAAGTGCTGTCGTAACTTAATATTTTGAACAAGATCAAGCTCTGATACCAATGATCTAGGTCGTGCTCAGGTGCACGCTAGGGACAACAGTCGATTGAATGAGTCGAGCACTGTTATGGTGGAAGCATAGAAAAAGAACAAGTAAAGCAGAAAATACACTATATTAACAAAAAGTATGCGCATAGACAATATGCAAGAATTCAAACTAATTCTATTATTACTTCTTCTCTATGAAGGTTGGTTGTTTGTTACACTAATGTACATGTTTATATAGAATGCAGAGATGCTTGGGTGACTACCCATTACGTTCAGTTACAAGAAGTTATAACAGTTCAAAACTTCAACCATCACAAACGACTGGAAGATAGAGATATTTTGTCGATTTTCATGAGTTGTCGGTGCTAACAAGGCATGCTAAGATGTTTTAGGTCGAGCGTTTTACCTGTGGATATTTTTCAAGGTGGATTGTGTCGAGGTTTGGACTTGTCGAAGCCAATGTTGAACATATTGAAGTAGCCGAAGTTCAACAACATGCCAACTGTTGGTTGGATAAGGGACGACGAGAAGGTGGACCATAGGGATTTTTACATCTCAACTTCATTTTCCACTCTTCCTCATTAGGATAGTCTCCCATCAAGTCATCATTTGACCCCATACGTCCAATTGAAAGACACATGTTTTCAACCCACCGTTCCACTTTTATTTAGAGTATCCTAAAAAGCTACGTTGGAATTAACTCTTGATTTCAGCATGTATTCCATAGCTTATAATTTCCAGTAATTATATACCTAGGGAAGCCCTCCTTATTCCATTGGAGAGAAAACATAAAGTGGAGAAGATGATTGGTGAGGTGATAGTGCCTCCCTCTTGGTTTCTTCAAAGCATGACTTAAGATTTTAAGACTTTATTTTTATAAAAAAAAGGGTTTGACAAGTGATAGGAAAGAAGAAATAAGAAGAAAGAGAGCTTATCCTCACCCCTTTTACTATCTCAAATATTTATTTATAATTATGCAAATCAATTTCTTTATATTATTCATATCATCATCCTTCATAATTGATGTTTCACATTTATCTACACTAATTAAAAAATAAAATAAAATAAAAAATCCACAACAATTATTTTTCATACCATTTAAATTTCATAAAAAAAATACTTTACATTTATTACTAAATCAACATTCATATACATATAAGTTGTGATCAATATAATTTTAAATTCCATATTGTATAACCCTATATCATTTCAAAAACATTCAAATAAACCACTTTGTAAACAATTCAACCTAACATTCCATATTATATTGTCATTCAAATGAAATAAAAGAAAGGTGTGGGTGATAGAAACGTAGATTGTTTGCTTGCTAAAATCATTTTACTTTAAAATGTTTTATAATAAATATAAAACAAACATTTTATAAAGTTGGATTTTTAAATGTTTTATAATAAAATTAAAAAAAAAATATTTATAAAGTTGAGTTAAATGACATGGGAAAACCATTTTTTTTCTTTTGACCTCTCAACCACATCTCATTAATAATATAGTGACAGAAAGTTAAAAATTCAAATACTTCATTATATATATTTAAAAATACTATTAAATAGGATTTAAAAATAGATAATTTAATATGAAAAAATAAATAATTTCAATAATAATTTGAAAAAAAAGCTTCAAGGAGTACTTTAGCTAGTTGGATATTCTAAAACTAATATGGCTAAAGTTAAGATCATAGCTATATACTTCAAAATTAGGCACAAAAAAGTAGTGAGCTCCAAATCCCTTAACCACATTAAAAATTACTTGGAAAAAATAAAGATATCTATTTATATATAACTAAAGATATCTATATATAATAGATAAAAACACAAACAAATCAAATTTATTATTTACAGACTGTAAACTGATGAGTTACGTGATAGCCACCTTATTATTTTATCAGCAGCAAGTTATACCCAATGTTGTCAACATGCTCCTTTGATTTTCCTTCTTAAAAATAACAATAATTCTTTCATTTACAATACTACAAAATATAGTGTTTGTACATTCTTGATTTCATTCTATTTATTTTCCTTTAGTTACTCTAAACTCAAAATTTATACAATTTTTCATTAGTTCGTAATCATTGTGCATAGGATCTTAATAGGGTTCAATAAAAAAACTGTAATATTACTACCGCATTTCTCCAATTTTATAAAGCAGAAAACATATGCATCGTGTTCTGGGATTTAAAAAACATTAATATTGTACAGATCTAATCGCCGCATCAAAAGACTAATTTAAAACATGAGATATAATTAGTGAGTTATGAGAAATTCCGACTTGTGAGTTTCTTCAAGTGCATTACAATCTAAACGATGAATGCCCAACAATATCACTCATAGGATTAATGCACAGAAAATGGATTGAAACAGTGTGTACTGTCTGATCATGGTTCCAAGATGGAAGCGAACTGAACATGCTAGCGACCTCCAGCAAACTTATTTATTAATGGTGAGTTGACATCGTTATCTAGGCGGATTTTCACGAAGGTATGTACGCTGCCGTCACCGTAAAGGTACATCGCCTGCCCAAAGGATGCATGTGCTGGAGCTCCATGGCATGCGTTCATGGAGACCCATGAGCTGAGAGAGTCTTTATTAATCTGCAGCTCTGTCGTTAGCTCTCACCATCCACTTCTACTGTTTCCACTTCTACTGTTTCCCTTTACCCTTCACTTGGAGCTTTGATCCGAATTCCAATTACAGAGTGCAGAAAATAACTGCAGTACATGAGAACGATTGTCATGATATCGAACATTATGACATGGAACAAAAGCTTAATATGGGGCAAAAATAGTGAACGACAGCATTACTAGGCACCGTATATAAGGCGACGGAAACCACTCACACATTGACAATTGTCATGGATGGTACGCAGACGAAAAGATTACAGTGGACATACAGGTGTCCGAATCACATACTGTACAGCTCTGGACTTTTGCCAGTATGGTCAGACATAAAGGATGTTTGTACCAACTACCCATAGTAGTCAGATGCTTTACTCAGAGTGGTTAGATGTTTCAGTTTAGATATAAATGTTATATACTTTATATAAAATAAATTTAAAAATATAATTATTTTATCATATGTGATATCTCACGGGGCTTGTGTAAGACCGGAAAAAAAACTAAAACCGTTATAGTTCTATATTTTATAATAAGTAATCACAACTTTGGCCCAAATAATTATCATGCAGCAAAAGTAACAAAAGTAATCATGACATTTCCAAAGTAACAAGGCATACCAGTATGAAATGAATTATAGGTAACCAGGACATTGCAAAATATACCAGGAATGAAATGAAGTATGTCTCCATAATTAGGATGGTAGGTCATCAGCTCTTTGTAATCCATTACTGAAATGAACTCTCACTCCACAGACAGGATAATAGGTGTTGAGGACATTCACAAAGTAAGAGATCTCGGACCCTCGAGCGAGCGTATGTCACGTTAAAGCTGAATTCGCTCATTTCTCTTTATGTCATTCATTGTTCAAAGAGAGTTAGAACAAAAATGATATACACAATAATCAAAAGATGGTCTTCATGGATTAAAACTTACTTACGATAATTTATCAAATTGATCAAAAATATATATATTTCAAATTATAAGTTTTCAAATAATATTCGATAACGATAATAAAGACAAAGCTTTTTAAAGTAGTCTTTTTATAATAATTATAAAATATCACTATAAAACAAAAACAAAATTATGAAAAAGATAATATTATAAACCTGAGATAAATAAGTATGCTGTTTATCAACTTCATCAAATAATAATCGATAACGATAATAAAGACAAAGCTTGTTAAAGTAGCCTTTTTTTATAATAATTATAAAATATCACTATAAAACAAAAACAAAATTATGTGAATGATAATGTTATAAACCTGAGATAAATAAGTATGCTGTTTATCAACTTCATTTGTAACACAAACTATGGTGTTTATGACTGCATAAAAACCTAAATGCCTTTAGTTGTATGTAAATGTAATACGTGGAAATAACAATTTAGAGAAGAAGCTGGTTGAGCGTGATGGGCTGGCAGAAGAATAGAGAGCACATACCCCTCAGCTGCAGAGTCTCTGCAAGTGAGCGCATGTGCCCTCTATCTTCTGTCAACAATATCATAATCAATCACCCTCTTCTGCTTTGATTTCAACGGTTGGTGCTGAGATACGCTCTAATTATTTAACCTGAAAAAACACATACAAGGATCAGATAATAGTCTTGTAATATACGCAGCGACAGAGGGTGCATAATTATGAAACCTAACTACTTTATAAGTAGAAACAGCGCGAAGTGATTATGCAGAAAGAGATGAAGAGCTGTTTCTCAATCTTCTGCCTTTGTATGAACAAGCGACCTATACCATCTATATATGGAGCTTGGAGCCCTGGCTGCTTTCTCCCATCTTTCAGCACTCCTCAGAGATGATTTGATGGAGAATCATCTTCTTCTGGTGCTGCTAACTCATCTTTGGCTCTCGAATTCCGATATATCCTTTATTGCAACACAAATAAACAGGCAGGTCCATTCAGATTATGTAGACATCATTTGAATCAGATATAAAAGCCATTCTATATTAGGGTGAATTTCAAGTGTAGAATAGTGAAATCCATTGCTAAAACCGCGATTTTACTCACTTGGCTTAAGATTGCAAATTTTCCAATTTTTTTCTATTGAAATCTTCCGTAATTCCGACCAAAAAGATGTCAGAGAAAATTTAAGCTAAAAGAGGATCTGACTGACCCTTTTCTCATACAAACAATAAAACTCGTAAAATGTAAGTGACTTGTCTTAAAATCGTGTAAGACAACTCATAACATGTAAGTGACTACACTTAAAATCAGGTAAACATGAAATTGTGAAAATATAATGAAATCGCAAATATGATCTAAACACATTCCTTTTTTTCAATAAAAAAATGATTATAGCAAAGGACAACCTATCAGAAGTCTTTACATTTTATACGAAAACGGCGCGTATGTACCATTGCACTGACAGTACGCGCATGTAAAACAATAGGAAAATGGAAATGACGAGTCCACGTCCAATTGGAGTTGATGCCGTATGTCACGCACAGCTTATCTGGAGGGAAGCTTATTGGGTTGAACGAAGAGTTCCAATTGGTAATAAAGAGATACATATAAGCACGAGAAGGTAAGCCGATAGAATCTATTGAAATGAAATGAAGCACGAGAAGGTAAGCCGATAGACTCTATTGAAATGAAATGAAGCACGAGAAGCAGACAACAATAGAATCTGCAGTGAATGAATACGGCAGCCGCTAAAATGAAATAAGTGATAAGGAATCCCACAACATTGTTGTAGCTGCCCCTCGGAAGATACTACAGCTGGAAAAACGGCAATAATGGTAATGGTCCTCCTCGCAGTGAGGAGGGGCTTAACACGTGTTCATATCTGGTATGCACAATTAAAGTATTCATAACCAGTCTCCATGATTAACTATTAGAGTTTGTAGAATCAGAGATATTTTGGCAGGTTAAAGATTTCAATTTTTTAAGTCATATTTTATGATTTTTACGCTGATAGGCCTAAATATCAATGATATTTTTGGGGATGGACTTGCTTGAGCTGATCTTTTAACTAGCAGTTTAACTTAACTAGAGGTTTGTTTATAAAATCAGTTAAATGTTGTTATGGAAATGGCGTCCACCTGTGGCTGATTGCGGGTGATTGTAGTTTAAGCTGCAATGTGGCAGGATGGAGCCCTTCCGGGTGGTGGAGGTTACGCCCACTAATGGAGCTTCAGCCTCTGTTGATTCAGTTGCCGTAACTGCAATCCATCGCAAATAGCGTCACATTCAAACAGCTTGCAGTTTGATTTCTCCATCAGCTCATACTTTAGCCAAGAACAGCGCGTCATAATGCGAGGTATAGACGGGACTGTTTATGTTCTTCTGCAATAAGTTTCAAGTTTCTACAATCCCAACATTTGTTGCTCATGCAAATGAGCAATTTAACCTAATCTCAAGTTTCTACAATGATTCCAACATTTGCTGCTCATACAAATGACCAATTTAACGTAATCTCAGCTTCTTTTGTTTCTTGATGAGCAGGCAGGAATCAGGCTTTCAAAGACTGCTATCTTCAATGGATTCACAAGCTGAAGAAGCTTTACTCCCACCTCAAAGAAGCCCTGCAATCCAAGGACGTGATCCGCGTGGAGGCTCAAGTCGAACCGATGCGTCTCCATTTTGAATCCTGCTACGACGCTCTGGACCGCACAGTGAAGTAGGACGTGTTGCAAGTCCTGACGCCCTCCTGTAGAACTACCCTAGAGAAACCCTACCTCTGGATCGGCCACCGACACCTCGTGCTCTTTGTCAACCTCTTCCACGGCCTCACCGCTCATTACAACAAACGACCCAGTCTCGAACCTGCGATGTCCAAGAATAATTACTACCAAAGAGGCAGGCTCGCTAATGCATCGGAAGATTTGCTGAACAAGGGCGAGAATATCAAAATGGTGTTGCGCACCATGGTTCTTGCCCTCTTTCACATAATGCGCCGCATTCAGCTCAGTGTGGGATCTGCCATTGCCAAAGACTCGTTGCTCGCCCTGCTCCATGACTGCCAAGAAACTTCGCAGGGATCGAGTCACCCACATTAAATTAATTAATGTTTACTTTCACCGCGAACATGTGTTCTACTCGAGTAATGTTCAATCGAAGGAAAAGAGCATCCACAATGTTACGTCGCTCCGGGCTTAAGGTGCCACAATCTGTATGAAACACCCATAAAAATTTATTGTATACAAGTAGCTCCCACTTGTGTGCAGCTCTTATAATTTTATTCTGTCATACGGGTTGCAACTATTTTCCATAGCAATTCCACACCCATTATGGCATGCTTCCCTCAACTCCATTCACTTGAGATCATCATGCTCTGGTCGTTTTGATTCTGAAAAAAAAAATCTTCTGGCTTTTTCATGAGTTTCTAGAGTTTGAATTTCATTGCCTGTAGGTAACTTCTTCCGATGTCTTTCTAGATTGATCCTTTTGATTGAGTTTTTTAAAGGGGAAAGAACAGGGCTGAGCTTAACATTTTTTCGATGCTCGAAGCTTTTTATGATTCTTATTTATTAATTACAATTCTGGAGAACTCACTACCTTAAACTAACAACTCTGCATGCTAAGCGAGCAAGTTCGCATTTGTATAAGAAGTAAAGAGATTCATAGAATTATTGTGATATTAAACCGATCCTATAGTTTTTTTTTTTTTTGGTAGGTAACTATAAGGTTTGTGCACCCTTCCACAACGGTGGACATGACTACAAATGGCGCCATGACAAATGAAGGACATATTACTTTCTTGTGATGGGAGACGAAGAGGAACTGCATCAGGGTCCCATTGCTGCGGAGAAAAGTAGGTTATCAAATGCAATATATCCTGTTATAGTCTCAACGCCCATGTTATATAATGCTTGTAAATTAGTTTTTCCACAGTTAAAGAATATATTTTATTGGATATTGGATATTATGAATTTTTAAAATTTCATTTTATTTTATGTTCAGTGTAATGTTGATATTAATTTCAGCAAACTTTCCAGAAATTTATTGATTTATGACTGTCTACTCTAAAACGATCTATATTATGAAATTTGTTCAATCAAATCTGTTGTGCTTTGTGTAAGATGTTTGATTCTACTGGAAGAAATCTCGATCTTCAAGGGCCTCAACTCGAGTAATATCCTAGATACACACTCATTGCCGATTGGTATCTTCTACCCCGATGAGTTCTCCCTTTCTTGATATCAAAGCCTACAAGATATCCACCAGCCCTTTTTTCCCAATCTTACCAATTGACATGAACAGCTACAGCCTCGTTGACACCCGATTCTGTTAACACGCGAGAAAGACAAGTCACCTCAGCTCGAGCAATGAAATATCGCCTAGCTCTACCAGGTTTCACAAGCAAACTCAAACTATCCTTTGCTGTCTCCCTTTGAAACTACGACAAGCCTTAAGAATGACCAATCACCGACTCAAAATACACGCAACAAAAGTGATCTTTAAAGATGCGGTATTTAACGGCAAACCATGGGATCAAGAGCTGATGTTTAAAGGAACATAGTATGTTGGAATGAAATGTGGATTTATACATTGATTTATTTAGCTATTGTAATGATAATGAAAGGAAATCATTTTGTATTTGAAAAATACCCGTCATAGGCTTTTATGGATATAAAATATATATTTTTGAGCCAAAAAGGCCATTTCGATGGTCTTAATATTTGAGTAATAAGTATTGAAAAAATAGGTTTAAAATAATATCTAACTTTTAATTTAAAAATATGTATATCAATTCCAAAATCCATATTCAATTTCATTTTAAGCAATTTGAAATTTGAAATTTAAAATATAGCAATTTGAAAATATGGTTTCAAATATAATATGTGTGACTTCAATATTAATGTAAAAGATTATGTAAAATACTATAAATAACTTTAAAAATATGGTTTCAAATATAATATGTGTGACTTCAATTTTAATATAAAAGATTATGTGAAATACTATAAATAATATAAATAACTTTAAGCTTAATGCTTATTTTAGATAAATTGATTTTGGTTTGTTGGAAATTTATGATATATTTTTAAAATTTTTTTTTAAAGTTTGGAATAAGCTAAATCTAACTTAATCTTGTAAATGAGTTTAAATAATAAATAAATAAACAAATAATAATAAGATTAATATTGTAGGTTACTTACATAAAATTAATAAAACACAATATATATTTTGATAATATTTAAAATTGTATTTTTATATTTTATATATATAAAAGCTAAAATTATTGAGTTTATAAGTTTATAAAGTATAATAAGTTTGAATTCTTTTTTTCTTGAGTTGATATTTTTGAGTTGATATTTCTTTCTTGGAAATTATGGTAACTTAGGATTTTGTTGTCTAGGGCTCACCATATGGACATTTTAGCTTTTAATGGACCTTCTAATTTACTTATAATTGACAAACATCATGATTAAGCCCCCCATCATGCTAAGCATAAATATTAGACTATTGTTCAAATGAACATATCTATATTTTAAGCACAAGAAAATAGTAGGTACAACTATGTACATTCTTAATTTAGTTCAACAACAGTGGTGAAAAATTGTACATTGGAAGAAGCATGGTTTGGGAGAAGATCCAATATGGTATACTAGACTGTTTTTTGGTTCATTGACATATGTGTATATCTTGAAAAAGAATAGAAAGAAGCTAGACACACAAATTTGAGAATGCATTTTTGTTGAATACTTTGAAGAGAGTAAGGCATGCAAGTCTTGGAATAGGTAAAAACTTAAACTCTCGTGATAGTCCTATTCCACCTCCATCCACAAGTAGCCACTCGAGAATTTGACCCCAAAACCTTTTGCTCACAACTTATAACACTCAACCACTTGAGCTAGCCCACAAAACTATATATATGGGTATCAAATCCTCTCATAGATTTTATTTGAAATATAAAACATAAAATTAGAGGTATGCCTCTATACAAAAAAGCAAATTATAGGCTTTACATTTCCATCATATAATGGTATTACTTTAAGAGAAAGACTAAGAATAATGAACTTTATTTGAAATGTAAAACCTAGAAATTGGAAGTATGTCTCATACACCTACAGCTAAATTATAATTTCTTCATTTCCATCATATAGTGACAAAGCCTTAAGAGAAGTATACATAGTATTAAATGTGTATATATTGGAGTAAATGTACATGCTTACCATTAATACATAAACTAAAGGTATCTTGAATTAATAATCAAACCATGATGATGAAGAATTATCACAAGTGTGTTGGACCTTCCCTATGCTACATGTTGCCTCAATGCATTGTGTCAACAATGAAAGAAAAAGTTGTCTAAAATGTCTCTAGACTCACTCTTTCCAAAAATTATATATATATAAGATGATTGTTATGGATGTGGATATTTTTTTCTTAAATAGAGAGATAGGATGAACATTTATAACATCTTCATAAATAAAATGTAATAACACTAATCTAACTTCTTTAAACATAAACATATAATATTAAGTATCACCTAATCTGAATGGAGCTTTAACCTTTACAATATGAAAAGACCTTGACAATAATGAAAACATAAATAACAATAAATGAAGTCATGTTTAAATGTTAGTAGAAAATCCAAACTTGTTTTTCATTCAAGAGACAATGGCAATGAATATGGATAAGGGTGCGTTCTATTATTAATATTCATAATAAATTTTTGCGTAGAATATTCACAAATTAATAAAGGCTAGAACGACCACAGGAATTGAAAGTTGGAGGTAGAGGTCTCACCCATCATATTCTGCCAAATCAAAACCACTTCTCTGAGCAATCTTAGCAATCTAAGAAAGAGAGTTTCTCCATTTTTCAGCAGTTTCATTATCGAATCGCGGGTTTTCTTGTTTGGTTTGAAGGTCCAATACTTTCTTATTTTTCAGCATATTCCATAGGTCTTGAGCATACCTCCCATTTTCTGACCTCAACTCTGAAGGCTGGTGTGAAATTTAGTTGGATGATGGATTCAAAACATCACATTAAATACAGTTTTAGGCACATTAATATTATATAATATTACTTTGGAGTAAGAGGTTATCTCATGGCATTCTTTAAAGGTTACATGTATAATATGACAAAAGGTGAAAATGTGGCATTCAACATTCATGGATTATTTTGCATTCTAATATTTATTAACGTTATGTTGCATTTTGCATTTTGACTGGTTTTTTCAAAAATGCTAACAATGCCCATGATGTTACACATTAATAATGTGACAACCATGCCCATGATGTTACACACTAATAATGTGACAAGGTTGTCACATTGGAACATTCATTAAGGATTAAAAAATGATATACACTAAAACAACCTAATATGTGACACATTAATAATGTGACATTCGACGTTCACATTGTGATGTATATCATGTATTATGCTACATTGTCGCGTTCATCAATGGTTAGGTTGCAATGTGACATTGAGCAAAGGTAAGAATTTTATTGATATATATATATATATATATATATATATATATATATAGCCATTTGAGAAAAGAAATGGTTTAAACCATCCACATTCTATATAGTAATGTAGAATGTTATGTCGCATTATGATGTTTATCAAGGTTTATGTTTCACTGCGACGTTATCAAGGGTTATATCATATTACGACGTTAATACATGCTCTGTTACACTATTTGGTTAGTATATGTCAACACAGCAAAAGACGTGACACATTAATAATGTGATAGTGGGCGTTTAATAAGGGTTATGTCGCATCGTGGTGTTTATCACATGCTATGATACATTAGTGACAGTCGTCAAGTGTTATGTCACATTGTGATATTTGTCAAGGGTTATGTCACATTGTGATAATGCCCAAGATGTGACACATTAATAATGTGTCTTTGGATGTTTAGAAAATTTCTTTAAGAATTTTCTTGATATATATATATAGTCGTTTGACAAAAGAAACGGTTTAAACCATCCACATTCCACATAGTAATGTAGAATGTTATGTCGCATTGTGATGTTTATCAAGGTTTACATTTCACTATGACGTTATCAAGTGTTAAATATCATATTACGATATTAATCCATGGTTTGTTACAGTGTTTGGTTAATATATGTCAACAGAACCAAAGACGTGACACATTAATAATGGGACAGTGGCGTTTAATAAGCGTTATGTCGCATTGTGACATTTATCACACGTTGTGTAACATTAGCCACATTCGTCAAGGGTCATTAGAGGAAATTTCAACTCAAAATGGGCCTCCTAAAATGAATTAATAAAATAATAGTTAAAATAATAAAATAATATTTATTAATTTTGGAGAAAGAAAAGAAAAAAACTACTTTTTTGTTTGTATTTTTGACATATATCCCCATGTTTTTACTCAAATTTCGATCGGAAGAGCTCGTCGGATGCGGAATTAAATTCTGCATCCAACAAGTACTCACTCGGCATACTTTTGATAGACTCTGCTACCCCAAAAACAAGAAATACTTGAAAAAAATGAAATGATGATGTCATCATTTCATTTTTTTAGGTATTTCTTCTTTTTGGGGTAGCGAGGTCCGTCAAAAGTATGCCAAGTGGGTACTCGTTGGATGCAGAATTTAATTCCGCATCCAATGAGCTCTCCCGATCTAAATTTGAGTAAAAACACGGGGAGATATGTCAAAAATACAAACAAAAAAAGTAGTTTTTTTTATGATACCTATCCCCAAATTTATATTAAAAAAGTGTTTAAGACCTATACGGTATTTTAAATTTAAATCAATTTCATTGGCTAACACATGATGACATGGAATTTGAATAAAAGTTAAAAGGCCCATTTTCAATTGAAATTTCCTCTAATGTATGTCACATTGTAATATTTGTCAAGGGTTATGTCACATTGCGATAATGCCAAGGATGTGACACATTAATAATGTGTCTTTGGATATTTAGAAATTTTCTTGAAGAATTTTCTTAATATAAATATATATATTTGTTTGAAAAAAGAAACAGTTTAAACCATCTAGATTCTACATAGTAATGTAGAATGCTATGTCGCATTGTGATGTTTATGAAGGTTTACGTTTCACTACGACTTTATCAAGGGTTATATCACATTACGATGTTAAGCCATGGTTTGTTACAGTGTTTGGTTGGTATATGTCAACACAACCCATGATGTGACACATTTATAATGTGATAGTGGGAGTTTAATAAGCATTATGTCGCATCGTGACGTTTATCGCAGGTTATGTTACATTAGCGACATTCGTGAAGGGTTATGTCACATTGCGATATTTGTCAAGGGTTATGTCACATTGCGATAATGCCCCAGATGTGACACATTAATAATGTGATAGTAGGCGTTTAATAAGCATTATGTCGCATTGTGATGTTTATCTCAAGTTATGTTACATTAACGACATTCATAAAGGGTTATGTCGCATTGTGATATTTGTCAAGGGTTATGTCACATTACGATAATGCCCCAGATGTGACACATTAATAATGTGTCTTTGGATGTTTAGAAAATTTCTTGTTGCATTATCAACTATGGTCACATGGTTCACCAAAGTCAACCATGGTTAAGTATGGCCAAAATGATGTATTTTTCTATCACGTTAAGAATTTTACTTTTGAAAAGTGAAAAATATTGATTTGTGTACACAAACAATGTTTTGATATTACGACATTTATCAATACTTATGTTGGATTGCGACATTCCTCAATATTGGATTGCAACATTCCTCAATAGTGCATTCCTTAATGGTTTTGTTGCATTAAGACATTCATCGCAACGATTGAAACATTTATTCATAGATATTGAAATTCATCATTCCTCAGTGGTTGTGTCACATTATTCGCCATCATGTTGTAAGAATTTTATTGATATATATATAGTTGTTTGACAAAAGAAATGGTTTAAACCATTCACATTCTACCTAGTAATGTAGAATGTTATGTCACATTGTGATGTTTATCAAGGTTTACATTTCACTACGACGTTATCAAGGGTTATATAACATTATGACGTTAAGCCATGGTTTGTTACAACATTTGGTTGATTTATGTAACCACAACCAAAGATGTGACACATTAATAATGTGATATTAGGCATTTAATAAGGGTTATGTCACATTGTGACGTTTATCACAGGTTATGTTCCATTAGCGACATTCATGAAGGGTTATGTCACATTGTGATATTTGTCAAGTGCTATGTCACATTGTGATAATGCCCAAGATGTCACACATTAATAATGTGTCTTTGGATGTTTACAAAATTTCTTTAAGTATTTTCTTGATATATATATATATATATAGTCATTTGACAAAAGAAATGGTTTAAACCATCCACATTTTACATAGTGATGTAGAATGTTATGTCACATTGTGTTGTTCATCAAGGTTTACATTTCACTATGACGTTATCAAGGGTTATATCACATTACAACATCAAGCCATGGTTTGTTACAGTGTTTGGTTGGTATATGTCAACACAACCAAACATGTGACACATTAATAATGTGATAGGGGCTTTTAATAAGTGTTGTGTCGCATTTTGACGTTTATGACAGGATATGCTACATTAGCGACATTCATGAAGGGTCATGTCACATTGTGATATTTGTTAGGGGTTATGTCACATTGCGATAATGCCCATTATGTGACACATTAATAATGTGATAGTGGGCGTTTAATAAGCATTATGTCGCATTGTGATGTTTATCACAGGTTATGCTACATTAGCGACATTCATCAAGGGTTATGTCACATTTTGATATTTTTCAAGGGTTATGTCACATTGCGATAATGTCCCAAATGTGACACATTAATAATGTGTCTTTGGATGTTTAGAAAATTTCTTTTTTCATTATGAACTATGGCCACATGGTTCACCAAAGTCAACCATGGTTAAGTATTGTCAAAATGATGTATTTTCTTTTCACATTAAGACTTTTACTTTTGAATAGCGAAAAAAATTCATCTGTGTACACAAACAATGTTTCGATATTATGACATTTATCAATACTTATGTTGGATTGTGACATTCCTCAATAGTGCATTCCTTAATGGTTTTGTTGCATTGGGACATTCATCGCAATGATCGAAACATTTATTCATGTATATTGAAATTCACAATTCCTCAATGCTTGGGAGAATTTAATGGAAACAATATTTTATATCTTTTAAATAGTACCACTAATATTACATATCTTGCCCTCACACACTAAAATATTGCATTGTCAACAAATGAATAAACAAGGCATTCGATTTCAACTCGATATGAGAACAAACATTGCACATTAAAGAACACATTTTTGCACTTGAAATAACAAAGATATTCCATAACTGACGATAATGTAATTTATGATGAATTTCTGTACTAAGTTGACGTAATGTAAAAGGTTTTTCAACAATTGCATATTTCAGTTGTTCAAATTACAATTTAAATAATCAATACAATATTTCACTTTCTCAAGTAACAATTTAAATAATATATGTAATTGTTGCAATTAAAATCCTAGATTTACTGATTTTAACAATCCATACATTCATTTACATCATATTCATGGATGCAATGCTTACTATTATATTGAAATTGTTACTTTTTGTATTCGTTTAAGAATTTTATTTTTTTCATAAATATCACGAATCATAAAATAAATGGAATTGAAATTGCTTAGAAAATAATTCAGTTTCACATTAAATACACATCAATTAAACAACTATTGTAGTATTCGAGTCTAGGAAAACATTTCAGTACAAACATTGCAGATTATATAATAATTTTTTCCACTTGAAATAACAAAGATATTCCATATTTGCTCCACAATTGACATTCATGCCTTGTTCAAATGAAAACAACATAACTAACGATCATGTAATTTATGATGACTTTCTATACACCACATGTCACAAGACACCATAAGCACCAATGAACATTAGAATCCAAGATAACCCTTCATCGATTTTAGAATGTAAAAATAAATTCAAAATAAAACTAGACCCAACTACTACAAAACAATTTAATTAATGGCATCATGTAAGAAAAATTGAGTAACCAACATGACTATAGAGCAACGTCACCATTCAACTTAATGCTCACCCACTATGATAATCCACCATAGCACTTCATAAATTAAACATATATTTGTCTTATTAAATTACTTTTAATGTTGTAATACAATGAACCACATTAATTAACATAACTATAATACAATATATTCATACAGAAACGACGCAATCGAACATAACCCTTCATTTATGTCAAAACATAATTAACACCTGAAAATATCACTACACCTTATCATTGTGCAACATTACAATGACTTACATATTGTCACATTATCACATTACTCAACATAGCCATAATGCAACATGGCAATTATGTCACATTGTGACGTTGATCACATGTTATGTTACATTAGTGACATTCATCAAGAGTTGTGTCACATTGTGATATTTGTCAAGGGTTATGTCACATTGCGATAATGCCGAGTATTTGACACATTAATAATGTCTCTTTGGATGTTTAGAAAAATTCTTAAAGAAATTTTTTGATATATATATATATATATATATAGTCGTTTGACAAAAGAAATGATTTAAACCATCCACATTCTACATAGTAGTGTAGAATGTTATGTCACGTTGTGATGTTTATCAAGGTTTATGTTTCACTACAACGTTAATAATGTGTCTTTGGATGTTTACAAAATTTCTCTAAGAATTTTCTTTATATATATATATATAATCGTTTCACAAAAGAAATGGTTTAAACCATCCATTTTCTACATAGTAATATAGAATGTATGTCGCATTGTGATGTTTTTGAATGTTTACATTTCACTGCGACGTTTTCAAGGGTTATATAACATTACGACGTCAAGCCATGGTTTATTATAGTGTTTGGTTGGTATATGTCAACACAACCAAATGGTGAGAGAAGGGGCTTCATGCACCACTAGCAAAGGAGGACTGGAACCAAGGCTGCGCTTGACCATCTCACAAAAAGAACGAGGAACATCCACAGAAGGAGCCATGGAGGAAAGCAAGCAAGGCGGAGAGGAGTCGTCGAGGGTCCGCCAAGAGGAGAAGCACGGGATCCGTCAACCGGGGAGGGGCATCAGGCCAAAGCCCTAGCTAGAGCCACCGAGGGGCCAAAGCCCTAGTAGAGCCTCCATGAGATGCCATGAGCGTCTAAAAGCAACTTTTCAATTAATATCATATATATTAATAATAGTTAATAATTTTGATTAGTAAATAAATGGTTTGGATTTTAGATTTTTACAACTAAGTATATTGCTTATCATTAAATAACTATAATCGATTATAAAAGAAATTGTTTTATAGTTTATATTTTGATAATATTAAATACTATATTTTTAATAATTTTATTTAGAATTTATATTTTTATTTTAAAACATAAATACATTTTATGATGTTATTTTATATTTCAAAGGTTTTTTTGGGTATCATCATCATTCAATTGAAAAAACATCTCTATATACAACCATAGTCTTTGTTAAATCAAATATTAACCATGAATTAAAAATAATCAAATGCTCATCATTCAACTTATCACAATCTATAAAGTAATCTAATGGTTATGTCTCCTATGCATTACGATATAACCCTAAGAGTTATGATATATAATATTATTGTGACACATTAATTGATTAATTAATAATGTATTTATATTTGGATTTGATTATAATTAATACTATTTATTTAATAATAATATTTAAATAATTAATTAATTATTATATTATAATCAATTAAAATATTAGTTCATCAATATTAATAATAAAAAATAATAGTATAATAATTAATTGTAGCATATTAATTTATTATTATTTTGGAGATATGTCTATGGGCCCACCCATTACTAGCAACAACCACATTAAATTAATTAATGTGTCTAAATATGTCGATAGGCGTAAATTTAAGCACATACTATAGGCAAAAACATTAATATAAAAAGTAACATTAACCTAGTTTAAAATTAAGAAGAATTATTAGAATCCCACTTATATATAAGATGAACCATTGGTATTTCAAATATAAGTTGTTCAGACCAGGATGTAATGGAGGTATATGCTTACCATAAACCTATTTGTGTAATAAAAAATTAAAAAACAATTTTATTAATGGAAAAATAATTGAATCAATGATTATATAGCTAGCTTTTACAAAATATTTAAATAGAATAATGTTTTTATAAAAAGAGTAGATTATTTGAGGTAAAGAAATCACATTACCAAATATTGTGTAAATATAAAGACACTTTTTTTCAATATGATTTCGTAAGTATTATCTTTGTACAATACTATATTTTATATTTTAAATAAGATACGATGAATATGTTTAGAAGTGTATGATTTTGTAAGTGTCACTCAACTCATAGATATCAGTTTATTAATTTTATGAGTTTTATATTATTATGTTTTCTACATATAGTATTAAGTGAAAGATATTGGTTGATGAATGAGGATGTTATACTTTTTATAGAATTTAGTTTTAACATTATTGTATTTAATTTATATTAAAAACAATTTTTAAAAGTATATTTATTTAAATTGTTATTGGTTACTAGAGGATGATGTTTATTTCTTTTAATGTTTTTTACGTGTCGATGGTTGGTATAGGTCACCCAAATTTCATGTTCCAGCCATGTTCACCATTGAAATTTGTAATGAAAGCTAACCATGGACATGGTGGTGGGGTTATCAGTATTGAGTAAACACCCGATGCTATCCTCCATTCAACCACCTCCATTATCCCACTCTGCATCTTACCCATGGACTTAGTGCATGCATTCTAGGTGGGGCTTAGCTGGGCCTGTTGATGTATTTGTAACTTCGGAATGTATTCATCTATGTATCTTATGTCTCGTAACCCGATGTTTATTCCGGGATGTGTCTATAATGTAATTGAGTCATGATGCCATGCCCCAATATTCCGATCGGGAGGATCTATAATGTAAACAAGTCATGTCAAGTCATTGTGGGTAACCCTCCTATTGTCTAAGGGTTAAAGTCCCCACAGTTTCGGGGCACTAGGGTTATTAGACTCACTTAGTGAAGTCGGCCCTAGTAGGGTTTTAGTCATGCCGGGAAGCAGTATAAATAGAGAGGTGACTTCTCTATTTAGCACACATCACATACACACTCAAGTGTAGCGCATAGTCGAGGAAGGAGAATACACTGGGGCTAGATAAGAAGAAGGTTACTGCTATCAGGAGATCACTTACTGTTTTAGGATTTTCTATTTTGGTGTTGATTCTATCTCTGAGGAAGTTGCGGGGTTTTTTCCATTTATGGTTTTCCCGAGGAAAAACACTATGTTCATTGTCTCTTGTGTTTGATTGTTGTGCTTGTTATTCTCTCAGTTAAAGATCCTAATAATGCTAGCTTAATGTTGAAAAACCAACATGGTATCAGAGCTAACCTGAGAAGAAGACACTGTGCAGGTGCGGGAACTAGGGCTTCCTAGTTTGTGGACCTTCCTCCACAGATTTTCAGCAAAAGTAAGGTGGAATAACTCTCCTCCTTAGGGTGCATCTTTCTATCAAAGCATAATCCAATTCTAAGATTTTTCAGTTTTGGACCCGACACTATTGCCAAAAAATAGGGCTTTTCATAGAAGAGGAATTTTTCAGTGAGCCCAGGAATGGATTGATCTCCTCCCCAAAATCGAAGTTAGGGATCAATTTCAAAACAGAACTCCAAAAAAGCAAAACCCTAATTTGCTCCTAAACCAGTACTGCAGGATTTCAGCTCCAAATCCAGATTCGACATCTTGACCTGGTAAGATCTAAATCTTTTGTATTTCCATTTGAGGTTCTCAGTTAAGATGTTTCATCATACCAAGTTGATGAAAAGCTTGAGGGAGTTGATAACTTCAGAGCTTGGAAGTATAGGATCTCCCTAGTCCTAGAAGAGAATGAGTTGGACTCCTACATCAATGAGGAGGTTCCAATTCCAGAGGGAGATGAGGCTAAGGCCTTAGATAAGAAGAAGTTGGTTATGGCAAAGAGGATCATTGCTGATTCTATCAAGGACCACCTTATCCCATAGGTGTCCTCTCTCAAGACACCTAAAGCTATGTTTGATGCCCTAAGCAAATTGTTTGAAGGGAAGAACATAAACCGAAAGATGACTATGAGGAATCAATTGAAGAATGTGAAGATCTATAATGTAGAGACCATCCAGTCTTACTTCACAAGGGTTTCTCAAATCAAGGAACAATTAGAAGCAGTAGATGAAGAAGTGGAGAATGTAGAAATTGTGATGACCACCTTGAATGGTCTCCCTAGGACATGGGACTCCTTCATTCAAGGGATCTGTGCTAGAAAGAAGTTAGTCAAGTTCAGTAGACTGTGGGAAGAATGTTCTCATGAAGAAGCTCGGATACCAGCTTGAGAAGAGAATATGGGAAGTGAATATCAAGCTCTCATAGTACAATCCAAGAAACCCAGATCCAACCATCACAAAAAGTAAGTACTCTCATCAAAGGAATAACTCTAGAAAACCTAGAGATAAGTCTAAGTTCATTTGTTATACATGCGATGAAAAAGGACACTTTGCTAGAGATTGTCCTAAGAACAAAAGTAGCTCTCACAAGAAGAAGGGAAACAAAAGAAGACATCATGCTCATACTTCAGAGGATGATGAACCTTCATCGAAGAGAACCAGATATGAAAGTGAAGATTCTTCAAGTAAGGATGAATATGTTTTGATTTCCGCTCTCACCGGAAACTATTCTCATGGAAGTGATGATTGGCTTATAGATAGTGGTGCTTCCAAACATATGACTGGGTTCAAGGAATCCTTTGTGAAACTGTCAGAACATGAATCACCTCACAAGGTGAAGCTAGGAGATGACTACCAATATCCAATAAAAGGTAGTGGGGAATCTTCCTATAAGCTAGATTATGGAAAGTCTATAACAATGAAGGAAGTATTGTTTGTGCGAGGACTCAAGAAGAACCTTCTCTCCATATCACCATTAGATGCAAAAGGAATGAGGGTTGCATTCATAGATGGTCAAGTCATCATGTGGCCAAAAGGAAAGACTATTGATGATGCAATAGTGCTTGGTGAACAAGAAGGAAGTTTGTACAAATTGAAGGGACATCCAGAACAAGCCTTGGTCTATGACACAGTAGAGCCAAATGAACTTTGGCATAGAAGGATTGCACATGTGCATTACAGAGCACTACCTCTTGCAAGCAAAGCTGTTGAACATCTTCCAGAAATACAAGCAAAATAGGATGGGGTCTGCAAAGGATGTGCGAAAGTAAAGAACACAAAGAAGACATTTCCAAGTAGTGAAAGCAAAGCAAAAGGAATCTTGGAAATCATCCACTCCGATATATGTCTTCCTATGTCATCAAGCTCACTAAGCGAGTATGCATATTATATTTCTTTTATTGATGACTTTTCTAGGAAGACATGGGTTTACTTAATGAAGAACAAAGACAAAGTATTCAGTAAGTTCAAGGGATTCAAAGCCTTGATAGAGAATCACACTGAAAAGAAGATCAATACCTTTCGATAAGATAATGGTGGAGAATTCACTTCGAATGAATTCAAAGAGATATGTAAAGAACCAAGGATTAAGAGGGAGTTGTCCACTCCTTATAATCCACAACAGAATGGGATTGCGGAACAGAAGAACATAACTATCATCGAACCTGTAAGAGCTATGCTTCATGATTAAGATCTTCCTATGCATCATTGGGCAGAAGCTGCCAGAATAGTGGTGTATGTACAGAACCATACTCCACATAGAGTACTCGAGAACAAGACTCCTGAAGAAGTCTTCTTCGGCAAGAAACCAGAAGTTATCCATCTCAGAATATTTGGCTGTCATGTTTACATACACATTCCAAAAGAGAAGAGAACAAAATTAGATCCTTCACAAAAAAAGGGTATATTTGTGGGATACTCTGAAAGCCCGAAGGCTTACAGAATATATTTCCCAGGATACAAGAAGATTGACATCAATAGGGATGTGACATTTGATGAAGACACAGCTTACAGCAAATCCAGAAAGAGACCCGTTGAAGAACCTGAAGAAGTACAAGCACCCAGAATTCATGATACAACTATGAACAAAGAAACTCAAGTAGAAGAATGAGAATTTGAAGAATGACAAAGACCTGTAGATCCACCTCTGGAGAAGAATCCTCATAAGAGAAATCCTGTTTGGGTACATGAAATTATCCAAGGTGCGGAAAGATATGGGGCTCCAAAAGAAAACCACAGAGAAGGAAAGAGGACTAGATCCTACTCTGGGTATGTATCTTTACAATGTGATTTCATTGATAAAGAACCTTCCAGTTATGAAGAAGCGGCAGAACAAAAGGAATGGAAGGATGATATGATCAAAGAGTACTAATTGATCATGAAGAATGATGTTTGGGATGTTGTCCCAAGACCAGAAGGGAAGTCAGTTGTGACTTCCAAATGGATCTACAAGATCAAGCATTCTGCAGACGGTAGCATTGAAAAACATAAAGCAATATTTGTGGCTCGGGGTTTCTCTCAGAAAGAAGAAATAGATTATGAAGAAAACTTTACACTTGTATCCAGATACACTTCCATTAGATCAGTACTAGCTCTTGCTACAGTGATGAAATGGAAGATACACCAAATGGATGTCAAGACTGCCTTCTTGAATGGTGTAGTGGAAGAGGAAGTGTATGTAGAACAACCTCTCAGTTTTGAGACACATGACAAAGAGTCTCATGTGTGCAGATTGAAGAAAGCCCTGTATGGTTTGAAACAGGAACCCAGGACTTGGTACGGTAGAATTGATAGCTTTCTATCCAGTTTGGGCTTTACCAAGAGTAAAGTAGATTCCAACATGTACTACAAGGTTGAATATGGCAACCCAGTGATGCTCCTACTATATGTAGATGATCTGCTTATGACAGGTATGGATAGGTTGATTGTTGATATGAAGAGAAAGCCTACTGCCGAGTTCAAAATGAAGGACTTGGGTATGATGCATTGTTTCCTAGGCATGGAGGTATGGCAGAGTGCAGATGGAATCTCCCTTGGACAAGGGAAGTATGTAGTAGAGATCCTGAAGAGGTTTGGGATGATGGACTGCAAAGCCATGGCCACACCTATGGCATCGAACCTAAATCTATTGAGTGATGCTTCATCAAAGTCAGTTGATGCTATTATGTATTGTCAAATGATTGGGTCCTTGATGTACTTGACGAACACAAGACCAGACATTTGCTTTGCTATGAACACCTTGAGCCAGTTCCTGACAGATCCGAGAAATGTTCACTTGATTGCTGTAAAGCATATTCTGAGGTACCTAAGGGGTACAGTTGATTATGGGCTCAAGTACAAGGTGAATCAGAAGATTAAACTGGAGGGTTATGTTGATTTAGATTGGGCAGGTAGTGTCATCGATAGGAAGAGCACTTCGGGGTGTTGCTTGAGTATGGGATCAAGTGTGATCTCTTGGTATAGTAGGAAGCAATCCTGTGTGGCACTGAGTACAGCTGAAGCAGAGTATGTCGCAGCTTGTTCAGCTAGTTGTGAGGCAGTATGGCTGAGGAATCTACTGTCTGATTTATTTGATCTCCAGTTGGATGCTACTTGTATACATTGTGATAACCAGAGTTGCGTGAAGTTGTCAGAGACTCTAGTATTTCATGACAAGTCAAAGCATATTGAGATCAAGTATCACTATATCAGGGATATGGTGCAGAGGGGAGCAGTGAAGCTCTAGTATGTTGCGACGGATGATCAGATAGATGATGTTTTGATGAAGCCATTGGCTAGGGTGAAGTTTGATTACTTCAGGGAGAAGCTTGGTGTTCTCCAGATCAAGGATCCCTCCAAAGGGAAGTGATGAGTCCATGAGCCATTTTGACATGGGAGAGGATTAAGTTCTTTCCATGGTTAGATGTAAAGGCTAAGCCATTCTATCATGGTGAGAGGATTTGGATCCTTACATGTCAGATATGAGTGCTGAGCCATTCTGATGCGACTGTAGGATTGGTTCCTAAGTGATCAGATATAAGGGCTGTTTCCATTTTGGGAATGGAGGTTCCTGGTCAGTTACCAAGAAAACTCAGTCTAGGACTGAGAAAAAAATTCTGATATGAGAGAGGTATGTGTTCCCACTTGATTAGATGTAAGGGCTGAACCATTCTGTCATGGCTAAAGGATTAAGTTCCTCCCATGTCAGATGTGAGTGTTGGCCATTCTAACGAGTAGGTCAGATGTAAGGGAAACTGCCATTCTGTGAGAGAATGGAGGCACCTGGTCAGTTACCAAGTAGCTCAGTTTCGGACTGAGGGCCATTCTAATGCGATGATAGGATTAGTTCCTTGATGATCAGATGTGAGTGCACGCCCTTTCGATGCGATGTGTTTACACATGGTCAAATGTAAGTGTAGAGCCTTTCTGACAGGATGAGGTCGGATATAAGTGTTGAGCCATTCTAGTGCGATGTATTTACACATGGTCAGATGTGAGTGATGTGCCTTTCTGATAGGATGAGGTCGGATGTAAGTGTAAATCCTTTCTGATGCGATGTGCTTGCACATGATTGGATATAAGTGTTGAGACATTCTGACGCGATGTGTTTACACATGGTCAGATGTAAGTGCTGGGCCTTTCTGACAAGATGAGGTCAAATGTGAGTGAACGGGGACTTCACTTAGTGAACCTATCACATAGCACATGTGATCATGGGATATTAAAGAATGCCCTTATTTTCCAGAGATATTTCCCCAAAGTCTTTTTGTTGAAACCCCCTCCCAATATGTAAAACCTCCTCCTGCCCCTTTTTATACCTCAATCCTTATAAACCACCCTACCCACCCCCACCTTAAACCCCTCATCCCCACAATACCTGCAATATATTGGTTCAATTTTTGTTAATTTTAAAACCCACAATATGAACTAACATGATAGGATATTGGTCAATAAGTTAATCCCCCATGTGTGAGTGTTGGGCGTGCTTTTCTAACAAGATGAGGTTAGATGTAAGAGTTGGGTGGGCCATTCTGACTTAAGTGTCAGATATAAGCACCGATGAAGACCTACATGAAGGGTAGGCCTACAGGATTGACTCTATAGAAATTCTTGTGACGAGAAGAATCGAGATAGCACCATTCCTAGATAGCATGTGATGATGATATAGACTTGATGACGATACAGATCAAGTGACGATCCAGATGTGATGATGATCCAGACTTGATGATGATCTAGATCAAGTGATGATCTAGTTGTGATGATGATCCAGACTCGATGATGATCCAAATCAAGTGATGATCCAGATTAATGATCTAGACTTGATGACGATCCAGATTGAGTGATGATCTAGTAGTGATGAGCTAGTAGTCATGATGATGCAGATCTCGTGATGAAGAAGACTTGAAGAAGAAGATGACTTGAAGAAGAAGATGACTTGAAGACGAAGAAGACGAAGATGACTTTAAGACTCGAAGACTCAAAGACGAAGAAGACTTGAAGACTTGAAGACTAAGAAGACTTGAATATGAAGATGAAGAGATGATCCAGTCAATATAGAGAAGAATACCAGTGCTGAAAATTGTGTCGAAAGAATACCTTCCTAGTTAAGAGGGAGTGTTGATGTATTTGTAACTTTGGAATGTATTCATCTATGTATCTTATGTCNATAATGTAATTGAGTCATGATGTCATGCCCCGATGTTCCGATCGGGAGGATCTATAATGTAAACAAGTCATGTCAAGTAATTATGGGTAACCCTCATATTGTCTAAGGGTTAAAGTCCCTACAGTTTTAGAGCACTAGGGTTATTAGACTCACTTAGTGAAGTCAGACCTAGTAGGTTTTTAGTCATGCCAGGAAGCAATATAAATAGAGAGATGAATTCTCTATTTAGCACACATCACATACACACTCAAGTGTAGCGCATAGTTGAGGAAGGAGAAGACACTAGAGCAAGATAAGAAGAAGTTTACTGATGTCGGGAGATCAGTTACTGTTTTGGGATTTTCTATTTTGGTGTCGATTCATCTCTGAGGAAGTTGTGGGGTTTTCTCCATTTATGGTTTCCCCGATGAAAAACATTGTGTTCATTGTTTCTTGTGTTTGATTTATGTGCTTGTTATTCTCTCAGTTAAAGATCCTAATAATGCTAGCTTAATGTTGAAAAACTAATAGGGCCTCCATCATTTGCTTCTATTAGGTGGAATACGCCCCCTTGTATTATGACTTCTTTAAATTAAAATCCTCCTTATTGTTTTCTTAACATCTTCATAGATATATATTCAAGAGAAAACAATAGTTTTAGCACAAGATTTCCATGGGGAATGACTAGTCTAATCCTAAGTCTGATAATTCGATGAGCTTAAGACTCATGCCGAAAAAGGGAGGTCGTAAGATAATATACACTGAAGCAAGGAAATATTTTGTTGATTTGCTGTTCAGTTTTCTTGTACTTCCATCCGGGGCCATTGCCAAGCATGCACTCAACTCGGAATATACCAAGACTCTAGCAAGGATAAAATAAAACTAGTTGCATCATAAATCTATACAACACCATGGAGAGTTTTCCTAGCTCGCTCATGAAAGTTCACAAATCAATTCTGCTAGACCAAAAAGTACTCTTTGCAAACTACACGAATGACTTAATGTGAATTCAATCTCCTCCTCCACCTCCCCATGGACCTCCTCCCAGGTATTATGTGTGGGGGAACGTTAGTTCTAGAAGCACCATAGACTGTCTCATCAACCAATGTGGAACTATAATGTGTCCTTGTGGCTATTCAATAAGTCATGAAGTGAAATTGGTGGACAACCTCCTAGCTATAGCCTCCAATGATCCAGTTCCTATAGGATATGTGAAAAAGAGAGTCAAATTTGTCATCATAGATGAGTTGACTTTAATACCAGTTAATTCCACTACAATTATTATTAAGTTGTATAATAAACTTTACATGCATGAGCCGTCCAAATTAAAACATCGGGAAGTCACAGTTTATCCTTTTAAAACCTCTTTCCTCTTTTGAAGTCTTAAGATGACTAAGTTTCCTTTTATGTGTAACATTCATAATATGACTAAGAATCATTCCTTGGGTATTGAAATTCATTAGCTTCAAATGAAATGTGCACTATTCCATATACATTTTTGACAAGGATTAGATCTCTTCTGTATTGCTTACTGAGATACGTTGTTCCATACACAATTTTTGATTGAAAATAATGACTAGAAGATGATCTCTTGCATGCTTCCTACTGAGATGCATTAATTTAGACTAAAATGTGTTGTTCCATACACAATTTTCAATTAAAATGTTTATTGAGATGCATTTGAAAGATCTGGAAGTTATGGATAATCGAGTTAGGGCTATCTACCCATCACATAGAAAAGTGTGATAGAATGTAATGTACATCTGGAATACTTGTTGTTTAAATCAAAATAATACTAAACAACTATCATAACATGGTTCCACCATTCCAAAGAAATGGAGAATTCATTTTTATAACATGCCTATGTTGGAGGGTTCTAATGCCATCACTTTTCTAGTAATGTACCTTTGGTTAGATATGAAAAAGAGGATCTTGTTAAAAATGTATAACTTAGACATAATATCCATTATCTAATATATGTACTAACTATTTCTCTATAATCATGTTATAGACGTGTCAATTTTGCAATCAATACCCAAATTTGATAAATGAAAATTATTGTTTCTAATTGAACTTCGTAAAGGTATTAAAGTCAAGAATTTTTGAAAAAAATTGGAACAATGTCGAATTGGTAAGATATATATATGTGTGTAAGAGCTTACCACTTTCCCTCAAGGTCATTTGAAATTCTTCGCAAAGAAATCCCAAACCTATTTGGAATAACGCTAAGAGAAAAGTTTCAATGGCAGAATCAATAAGATAATATCATAGGGAGGCGCTTCTTAAATGCTTGGAAACTAGTATAAACAGGCTATCTTTAACAAATATTTATGTTGAATCCATCCAACGAACCTACAATGAAGTCAATGGTTGACTTCAGTGTTGGTCCATTGGATGGCTTGAACGTACATGTTTTTTAAGCTCAGGTACACAATGTTGTCAATAATAAACATGAACAATGCATGGATCTAAGGGATTTTTTCAAAGGTAAAAAGTTCAACATGGATTCATTATTTGACATCTAGGTATATGTCTGCGAGATAGAATGGACGAATGATTTTGAATATTTTTAGAATTTGCAAGTCGAATTCATCCGAATATCACAAGCGATTTAGCATATGTTCAGTTTAGAAGTGTAATCCATAAATTTCAACAATGGGAGACATCCAACCAATTGAAGGTGCACAAATGCAGCTAGCAAACTTACTATATTTATATTTTCAAAGTCCGTTTAAAAATTGTGCTTTCTCCTATAATTACGTTGTAAGGTGTTTCAACAAGTGGGAGTCTACTCCCCGAAGTTAATGATTTTTTTTTTCATACGTCGATATTTTTGTCCGACGATTCAAATAATATCCATCGTTGATTGTTGATCAGGTTAGGTGGTTAGGTGCACAGTGGCACATGTCCCATCACCATTAATCCAAGAGTTGGAGCTTCCTTCATGAAATCGTTTTGCCAAAAGCCTGAAATTTGCACAGTCTAGTCTACCATTACTGTTGTTGCTACGGTTGCAGCGTCTAGAGCTTTAGATTTTTCGGATAGAACAGAATAGAACTGAAATGTTATGGAGGATCAGCCTCATTACGATGACACAAACGCCGTGACCACCACTACCAACAAGAAGAAGCCTACACAACCCTCACGTCAGAGGGTGTTAGAGCATGCTGGACGATCGTGACGGACATGAAATAGCAAAATAGAATGCATAGTGTGATTTTGGGCACCACCAGAAGCACTTGAAATTCCCCCAGGAATTGATCCTGCACCTGGCCTCACATACTGTACCCAAATGTAAATGTGATCAGAAATTTATGTGATTAAGATTCAAGTTTTCCATGGTATCAATAGTAAGAATAGACAAATACATGAAAATAAAATTTGCAATGTTAACTGTGATAACCTTCGTGTATAGACATGTTCACTTAGATGGAAATATATTTACAAAAGCATCTCTATAGACTATAACTCAACCTACTTATTCTATCAAATTTCATCATTGAGACAAAGCAGCATGTTTATTCCCTAAAAATGGAACATGAATGTCTTCAGACAAAGAAGAAAAACAGAGAGCTTAAAGAAAGAGAAACAAACCCTATATTGTGAATAGTGAGGATGATAATGCTGACTTCCATAGCCAGCCCTTGGAACAGCCGCATTTCCAATTCCAACATTAAATTTTCCTGTCTGCCCCTTATCATCACTAGTTTTGTCTAATGGTAACACCTTGTTGGTTGGAGAAAATACTGCACCTTCGAAAGGTATAGTGGCTTCAGCTCCCCATTCTTGATCCTCAATGGGATTATCACCACTGACAACAATCACCAAATCTTCCCCATCTTCATCCTCGCTTCCTTCCTCAAAATCAGATTCTCTTCTCTCCATATTGGGATAAATAGCTCAATCATCATTGAGGACAATTTGCAAATCATCTTCATTGTCACTATCCCATCCATTCTCTTCTTGTAGCCCTTGATTCTCTGCAACAGCCAATTCCGCTGGAGGTGTCAAATCCTGCCTCATAGGAGATACTTCCGCAACCCAGTTCTCTCCGTTGCCTTCCCCATCTTCTTCCATATCATCATAACCTCTCAAAATCCTAGGAATTGAGGTTGTCACACCATTCATCACCATAGCAAGATCAAGAATATCGTCGTACTACAACAGACAATGATCCCCTTCAAATTGAAACACATTTTTGCAGAGTGGCAGCTCAGTTGGTGCAAATGGTGAATCTCGGTCAGTTTTCTCTTCCAGGTCTGTTTCGCATGCCATTGGATCACTGACTGGGTTTTTAGCATTATCTTTATTCAATTCATCATCATGCTCCCCCATCTTGATATTTGTATTCTCCACAAAATTGCCTTGAACGGAAGATTTTGCATGAACCCTAACTTCATCGTTTTCTGAATAATTCCACTTCGTCTCAGACTCTTCTTTGAGAAAACTGCAAATCACCTCATAGTAAGCATATTCATGGTTGATGGTGGGTTTTCTCATGCCATCTAGGTGACATGCAAGATGGTAAACATGTGTCGAAGGGCACTTAAGGTTTAATACAAACTTAAGGTTTAATACAGTGTGCACTATCCTACCTATTAGGACACTTGTGATTGGCTAATAAATATACAAACGCTAGATATGGGGGCCTATAGGAGAGGATTTATTTTTCATCTAAAAAATAATTAAATGAAATAAAATATATTACTAGGGTATCTCTGTTTCCTTAGGTTGCAAGGGCACCTTGCTTTTCTAACAAAAATGATCTAAAATGACATCAATCAAGAAGCAATGATCTAATAAAAATGGCATCAAGGAAGACTATGTGAATTAAATTATTTTTCTTTGTTATGTAATTTTGTGGTGATATTTTTATGGGCGTTGTAGGCGAGCGTAATGTAAGATAGAGACATAATGCGTGTATATATTATTCACTTCTAAACTTGGCTGAACTTGGTTTTCATAACAGTGCTGACGAAGAGAATTTTGCTTAAATTTAGCTTGAGAAGCCTAAATTAGCAAGCTGACAATTTTAAGTATGCAATAAATTCTATTGCTTCATTAAGACCTAATTTCTTGTAAGTGGGAAGACTGGAAATAATTCTATTGCTTTAGTTCAGGTGTAAACATCTAGTTTTTCCTAAATTTAGCGGGGCTAAGCTCAAGTGCTTTAAAAATATAGTACCGCTCTTTCCTGTAGTCGGCAAAACAGTGTTTTCTACTTTCTTAGTACAATATGCTTTTCAAATATAGGACTGTTCTTTACTAGACTCGACAAAATTAAGTATTTTCTACTTTCTCAGAACAGTTTGCTCTCTTAAGAAAGAAAACTAAGAATTCCAATTGAATGTCTTAACATGGGCATCTGCAATACTTGCAGTTCCCTCTTCCTTCTTTAAACTCCTTGAGGCTATTATTTGTTCTGTAATTTGTCCCTTTGTTAGAGAATTGCTTTGAGCATACATTATTTGTATTAATTTCTAAGCCAGACCTCAACAATGGTGATTGTCTTGCAAACCGATCATATCTGGATCTCAACACACCACCGAGATCTTCCCTGCCACATATCAACAATGATTGTTGCATTCTTCAAAAATAGTTGTGCAACATCTCTATTAAAAATTGTTAGAAGAGATCTTCTAAGAGACATAGGACAGTCGGTAATCCTATTTTACGTCTTTTACATTTATGCCCAACCTATATGGATACTGGTAACTTGTTACATATTCCAGCCCCTATTTCTCCAAGGATGGATGAAGAATGACACTAAAGAAAAAAACAAATTATCAGTTGCAAGTTGCTTTGTAGCAGAGGTGGGCCTCTGAAGCTCTTTTATGATTTGTTTCTAAACCAAACTCAGTTAAAACAAAGTATTTTATGGTATTTTCTTTGATTAACTCTCTTTTATTGAATAATTGAGCTAACATGGTCCTATTTATTACTTTGCTACGAAGAGTATGTATCTTATCCCTCTCTATGTTCATACTTCATAGTTATTTTACTTTTATGATTTACTCATATTTAGTAGAAAGTCTTTTCATCTGTGCATTTAGAATTTTAAGTAAACCACATCCTTTGTTCTTTTCTTCTTTGTCAAGTTCAATATTATTTGGTATAGAGCTATATCAGGGGTTTTTAGAAATGTCTTAGTTATACACTTACTTCATAGCTTTTGTCAGCAATACATGGGTAGTATGTACCTTAGCTTTCCAAGTGCAATTATTAGGGGATCAAATTTTCAAGGGTGGATAGATAATGGTTGGCATCTGAAAATGAGGAAACTGTTATAACTTTTATTTTGAACAGAACAGTATTCAGAAATTATACTTATTCTGCAAGTAAATTTTTTGTATAAACCCTAAGAAAGATAAGGATACAAAAAACCAGATTTTATTAATATATTGGATTTGACAATCTTTAGTATAAGCAACAAGATAGTAGATAGATCCATACATTTATGCAATGTTACTTGACTGTAACATAAGAACTACAAAAACTAACAATCCATGAGAGAAGAATGCATGCCGATAATGTAATGGTTGATTATGTGAATAATATAATGTCTTGTTGTATAGTCCACATCTCCTTGCTTAGCTTGCAACACGACGTTCTTTTATTGCACCCCTAGGTACAATTGCTAGTTTTATCATGACATGACAATGAGAGCATTTGAGATCCTTTGTAATTTTCCTCACATGTGAATCAACGAAGAAATTTTTTCATCTTTAGTTAAATTTCAATTTAAAACATCTGTGATGTGAAGGAAATGAATCGATACTTTAATGTGTTGAGACCTAATCAAGTGCAATGAAAAATTTGTAAATTTATATAGAATTAATCTTTGATAAATGTTGTTGAAAATTTAATATCTTCGGTTGAAAATTTAAGTGAATACTTCAATATGTATTGTTGATAATTTATATCTTTTGTGTGATGGATTCTTGTAAATTTAGTTTAAAGGTTGGGTGTAGCAAAGTCAGAGAAAAAGTATTTAAATGTTGTATATGAGAAAAAACTTCATTTTGTTTGTTCTAATAGTATTTTCTAATTTTTGTTTATGTAGTCCAAATATGTTTAAAATGATGGACACAGAGCAGATGAACAATTGCCAATTGTGGCTGTAATAAAATAATGGTGTTATAATTCATATTTGTTACAACTTTATTATTTTATGGAAAATATCTAGTAGGAGCTTGGAAGAGTATGGGGACAATATAATATTCTTCATAGCAAAGTCTACGGTGATGGGATGAAAATAAAAGCAATTTATCCAACTTGATTTAGCAGGTATTGAGAAAGCATTGCCATCAAAAATGGTTGCTCAACAATCATAAAACCTTTTAAAATAATGAACATATAATCTTGTAGAAGGAAGAAGCATCTATTAACAATGTCTAAGGAGGCCACTACACTGCCTTAAAATTTTTGGATCAGTTCATTAGTTTCACTGAGATTATTGGTTTGAAGTCCCTGGATGGAAGCATTGGTAGGAAAATGGCAATGAGCCACTGCAAGAAACATGGATGAAGAAAAGGGAATGTGGTTGTTAAAGGAAAGGAAATGCCCCCATGTAATGGATTGAAAGAATGAACATGGTATTGATTTTGGGTCCATATAAGTTATTGGGGGTAAAATGATTGAATTTCAAGAAACATTTAAAACTGATCTCACTATGTTCTTTCCAAGAAATTTTAAATGAGTTATTTTCCTTGGTGAGAAGGAGCTCCAAATTAGAGAAGGATTATGGAGGAAATTATTGAAAAATCTAGTTGTTGGTCTTATTTAGATAGTGCTTCTCAAGGTATGCCAAGTAGTATGGGATGTTCTGGGGTCTTTTATTCTTATATAATACACTATGGTTCAATTTTTTTGCTGGACTTGGGAGAAGTACTAACAATTGAGCCAGTTAGTGATGTTTTTAGGTCTATCAAATAGGGTACAAAAGTTATAGGTATTTGGGGATTCCAAGCTGGTAATTGATTGGTTAAAGCTAAAGAGACCTCCACAAAATATAATTATGAACCCATTATATGAAAAACTCATAAGAAAAGCAACTTTATTCCTGGACATTTCCTTTCATCATATTTTTTGGAAATGAACATCATGGCTAATCAACTATAAAAAATGGGGTTGTAGGTGGGTGATGGCTCTTGACATTTATGAGAAATATCAAAAGACACTATAACTTAACATGATCTAACCCATCCTCATTTCGTTGTTATAATCTTGCAGTGACGGTATATTATACCCATGGTTTTTGTATCTTTTGAGTCACTATTTTCACATGGTATTTTTGTTTTATGAGTTAAGATCTGAAACCATTTCAGTTTTATTTCAGTTAATGAAAGTTTGGGTATGGTATTTATGGGTTATGAACAATATGTTCATTTATCGATATAATGAATTGTGAATTTTTATAAATGATTTTTTTAGTTTTATATTTAGTTCTATGTATTTTTTAATTTTTTATATTAAATTACTTCTTCAAAATTTGTATCATTAAATTTGTAGATTAATAAATTTTCAATATAAAAAGACATAGGTTTAATCTTTATAAAACACCGCTAGCTAGGTTAGGTTAGGTTATTTTGAAGTATTTATCCCATTTGCTATTACCCCACATGGGACAATAGATGGATCGTTAGATCTTATTAATATATCTATACATGCACATTTTTGTTTTGTTTTATGAAGTCCATTCCAAAGTTGTATTATTGTATTTAATGAATTTGTTTTAAAACATTTACCAAAATGTTCATAGACTCTTAATTGTTGACAGGGCAAATGTAAGCGGGGTGTACGACGAAAGAACGTGGGACAACTTTTCCATGCCTTAAGCTGGGTAGAAGAAAATTAAATCACCCTTGTAAATTGATGGGCATAAGCAAATAAAATGAACCTTGGACATATTCAACAATTAGAAAAACAAAATACGGTTTGTGTGAATCGTGAGCAATGGAATGATAAAGAAAGGAGCTACGAGCTATCGTTGAAGAAAGAAACATGCTGTTTTTTACATGTATTATTAAATATGAAAATAGATAGGTTGAAGGCCAAAACCTTATCTCAATTTTATAATTCCTGGTTCCATAATAAATAAATACCAAATTGTTACTATAAATCACATTATATTACCAGAACTAGGATTACGACACTTTAAAAAGAGATTTTTTTAAATGTTTATGGTTTCCCGCTGTGGATATTAATCTCTTTAGATTAAGAGCTCTCGGATCATGTCAATCACATACGAGTGGCTTTTTTTTGTCTTTATAGTTTACCTTGCTTTTGGTTTTCTTCTAATAATCTAATTAATTATTGACAATTAAACGAGCGTCCTAGTGGTAATAATAACAATTACTTCTCTATGATTAGCCAATAGTTGAATAATAATCTAATTAATTGTTGACAATTAAACAAGCGTCCTAGTGGTAATGATAACAATTACTTCTCTCTGATTAGCCAATAGTTGAATAAGCTTAGAAAGCATGCATGCTTCAATGTTACAACATGGTATAAATATACCCCCAAAAAAGTATACTTCGGATAGGTTAAGTGAAAATTGTATGGTTTAACAAGAGTAACAAAGTGATTTAAAAGAAGCGAAATTTACATAATCTATCAAATTATGATCAAATTTTAAGTTTCATCATCTCATCTATTGCATGAAATTTGGGGTTCAATAGCTAAGTACTTTTGTGGCAAAATAAATGTTTTCTTCCTATTGCATTTTTTTTTGGCAAAAATATCATGTTTCTATAGCTTTTGTCTAATAACAATAGCTATTAACAACTACAAAGACTTTGAAGGGTGTGCGCAAGAAGTTGAGGGACCTTTTAGATGCAATGGTGGAGTGAAGTCAATCACTCTTGATCCAAAAAAAAGAAATAATCCCAAGCAATCCCGAACCTGCCAAGCCTAGTCCCAAGGCTGTCAATAGGCATGCCAATTAGGATAGTAAACCAAATCACGCCTCCGTTTTATTTAAGCAAATTCTGCCTCCATTTTATTCAAGCAATTTGTGCCTCCGTTTTATTCAAGCAAATCGTGCCCCCATTTTAGTGAATAAAATTGTGCTCCTGTTTTGGAAAACCTGTTTTTTTTTTAAACAGGCCAAGCTTGTCCTTTTTGCCACATCGCACGGCTGTTGGAGTTGGACGGAGCAAATCTTGACTGGGATAACGCGTTTTTGGGTGTGCCAAAGCCATCCAGCTCCACCTTTGGATCAACCTCCTCTTTGTGACGTATTTTCCTCATTTCTTCTCATGGTTTTTTCTCTTTGTTCATCAATTTATTTTCTCTAATTTGAAAAATTAAACCAAAATAAATTAATTTATGGCCAATGGAAACAAAAACCCTAATGGAATTGGCCAATGGAAACAAAAACCCTAGTGTAATTGGCCAATGGAAACCAAATCCCCAATTTAATCATAAAAATTAAATAATTATGATTATTTACCGAAATTCATACCCAAAAATCACATGCCCAATGGAAACCGAAAACCCAATTAGCTCATAAAAAACAAATGAATTTCACTATTTCCATATGAATAATCACAAGCACCCTTGTGAATCCATACCAAAATTCACAAATATGCAAAGTTTGTCAAGCACATTACAAGTTTGCATCAGTAATTTACATGCCCAATGTAAACCAAAACCCCAATTAACTAATAAAAAACAAACGAAATTCACTATTTGCATATATGTATATTCGCAAGCATCATTGTGAATCCAAACCAAAATTAACAAATATGCAAGGCCTTGTCAATTATATTGCAATCTTGCATACAACTAAAAAAAAATCAAGTAGAATTCATATATTCCCTAAAATACATAAACAAACATGGTAAATCCCTTTCCTCTATCCGAAATATCGAAGTTGGTCTTCCAAGAACATCAATAAACACCTTATAGTTTTGATGAAACTTCCTAATCCAAGTGTTAAAATAAGGTATAGAAGCTTCCCATGCTTTTAACAAATATTTCCTCTTGAACGAAGGGTACTTTTTGGTTAAGGTCAAGACAACAAAGTTCAACAATAGACTCTACGAACATGAATATACATAGGTAGGTTGATGTGTTTGATTAAACATGCCAACACATACTATGATACATGATATAATCCAGTGGAAACCTTGCAACCATAAAATCCACTTTACACAATTGTGCATTTAAAGTCTCTCATGGGTATGTAGAAAGAGGGCATAGAACTAAAATAACATCAAGTGGAATCCATACATGGCCCAAATTAAATATAAACAAAGATCTGCTAAATAGACTTTGGAGTTCAAAAAACATCACGCTACAAAAAATAATTACATATCTAACAAAATCATTGCCTATACTGGGATTTTATTCATCAATAGCATATTATGCCGCCTATTCTAGGATAGAGTTGTTGCCTCTACCCGCAATATGGGAGTTGGTCCTGCAAAGGCAATAGTCAGCACCTCACAATTTCAATGAAACTTCATAATCCAAGCCTTAAAATAAGCTAGAGGAGCTTCGCAATCAACATATGCACTCAAGACACATTATGTACACATGCATACTTAAAAATTGGAATTAATACTTGAATTTAGGACATAAATATGAAATGAAAAAATGTTAAATGTTTATCTTTACTGTAAAATTCAAGATCAATTTTTAAATTTACATGATAGATTTAGTTTATGTTGTTATTTGTTGTACATTAGTTATACAATTTTCAGTGCTTAGAGATGTCATTATATCATGTGTTTATATTTCTAATGATATTTTATTTGTATTTATGATTGCAGTGGCTACTATGGATAACAATGTGGAGATACTGAGGGTTATTGGCGATCTGAGAGTGATTGGTTCTGCTTGGAGGGGTGGAGATGAGCTCCGCTGCTCCTTGTCAAATTATTTGTAGTTTATTGTTGATACGATCGCATGACGATCACAAGATCGAATGATGCTTTGTATAGCATCACATCATACAGGGAGAGGAAAAGACAAGAATACGCTGATGGGTTGAGCTACAACAAGGTAAAAAAGCTCAAAAATAACAAAAAAACACATCTATACATTGTTTAGAATGACTGGGATAGATGACATTCCAGAGATCAACAGGCCACATATTTCTATTGAGTGGTGCACCTTTCCACCCATCAGAGACAATTGGATGGATAGGTGGTACATGGTTTTTGACATTCCCCTCACAACAATAGGGAAGTACCATTGTGCTTCCTCCGAAAGTTGTATGCATATTTTGTGATGGGGAAACATGTCAACTATTTTGACAGGTTGTGCTTCCAAGAAGTTGCTAGGGGGATTTCCCAACACCGACCCAATGTTAGGCATAGAGATGCCAATCCACAAATACCTACACCCTGTGCCAAGCTACCAAGGGCAGACATCCCTCCTACACATGACATGGTTGCCCAGACACAGGAGGCATTTTTTACTCTAGCTGAGATGGTCTCTCGACACACGACCACTATTGACCAGAGAGTGCCCTCTTCCTTTGTTGGGGTACAACCACCAGCTTCTGGTGGTGGAGGGACATATATTGGTGGGGATAGACCGACATCCCATGTGCCTCAGAGCGAGCCACACATCTGCACATTGTGTGGGGGACCCTCTTATGGTCCTAGACCAATACATGGTACCACTACAATGACTGGTGGTCAGGTAAGGACATTGTTAAAGCTCTATTATTGTTCAATTTTTAATTTTTCCATACTGTATGTAACATATTAAAAGATTCATAATATATGCAATGTTTACTCTTGCAGGAGATCGATACCTCTCACGGGGGTGGTACTACACCTAGTGTGGTTGTACCTGAGGCCCAAACAACCACCATTGAGGTAATATTTAAACATTTGTCATTTTGTTAATACATATCATTTTGTTAATGCATGTGTTAGTCTTGATTAATTTGTTAAATTGTCTAATATTTACAATTTTCAAAGTTGCAGGAACCCCACTTAGAACGTGATGTTGGAGACGTTGATATCAACGACATAATCTAAGGTGGAATTTACGATTACTTGAAGAATGTAAGTACATGGGTTATGACTGAATCTCGTTCAAATTATTTAAATTTCTTACTATACACTCCTTTATAGATCGCTAATATTTATAATTTTTAAACTTGCAGATGCTATTAGCATTTGAAAAGGGGAAAGAAATTGATGGAAGTGGTCACTCCCATGGGGTAGATATGTCCCAGGTAGGTGTAAGTATATTACAACATGTTAGTTTTTCAGTACATATTATTCCATCCATTCAACTCCATGTCTAACTATGGTAACACTTTATTACTGCAGACATCATCGTAGATCCCTGCACCACCTCTTTGGTTTGGATCTCCCCATAGTCCAAACGTAGATAAGGGGGCTGTTTACACCAGACAACCCTCTTCCCTGAATAGAGTGGGTATGCATGAGGATCAACCTACTCATCCCACTGTAATGTACACACTTCCAATGGTAGTTGTTGGTTAGCTATGAATTCACTTCACAAGTAGTTTTTCTTAATGTTATTTTCACATGTTTACAGCATCAGGAAGTAGAGTCATCCATGCCATACCTTAGTGTGGTTGTTGATGCTACGGTCAATGCTGCATCTACAATAGGGATAAGTCACACTGAGGTACATCTACTTGAATATTTGTAATTGTACATTTCATTTCTATTGTTTATGGACATGCACGATGTCTAACTATTTTATCATTTGGTGAATGTATCCACACCCTGGTCCATTAGTGCATGCAACTGAGGTTGATGTTCAACTTATGGTTCCTCTTACTACTGAAGGGTCCCAGCATAATCCCCTAGAAATGGTTTTTTCGGTGAGATGTTCATTTTTTACATAATTGATTAGTACTTTCTCATTCATGTACATGTTGATAATTCTTGAGATAATTGACATATTTTATTTTATTCGCAAAGAAGAATTGTAGAGAGACTCTATTCAAGGAGGAGGACACCAGAGGCACCTATACCCCCGACACCAGAGGTACTTATACCCTTAATGGTTGCAGTGAGTCTTTGTTTTATTTACAATTGAGTCATATTTTAAATTTTCAACCTTTGTTATTGCTAGACAGTACTAGTTCAGTTACCTGGTCAAGAAATATTGTCATTTATTTGCAGTCACCAGATATGCACAGTGGTCGTAGACAGAGACAACAAGCATTAGGGTCCAGGAAAAACAAGATAAAGTTATATTTTTGATGTGTTAGTCTAGGACAAATATGTATTTTTATATACAATCCAGAATTAGAGTATAGGGGCGTGGTCCAAGGCAGATGTACTTTTGTTTGCACATGTACATCAAAAATGTTTTTGATACATGTACATTGATAGGCCATAGATGGGCCTTCTATTTTTGTATTATAACTTTCATGATATAAAAAATATTTCATATCAAGGCTCTTGAGATCTTCATGGTTCAGTATTTTAAGTGTAATTATAAACGTGTGGCCAAGAATGTTTCTATGTGTAATGTTTCCAATTTTTTATATATCTTACTATTTCATGGATATATCAGTTATAAATTTGAGAAAAATGCACAATTAGAGTATTACGTAATGACAAAAATGTACATTTTAATTATTTTTTACCATGATCCAATTTCATATACAATGTTAAATTATATTCACAAAGATAGAACATACCTAATACACATAAACACCCAGCACATCTAATCAATTGATCCAACTAGGTGGAATACAAAGGCACCTTACCCACATAACAACCTAACAAAATTTGAAAGGATGCACGAGTTGACACACCTAAGTGATGCACTTGTGTGGTATACATAAATAAAATTAGTGTTTGGCATGATGTCTTTCATCTAACGAATACATGGGATACACATCAAACCTAAAAGTATCCGAGTATTATAAGGTTGATTCAAAATAATGGTTACGACTATATCCTGCACATTATTTTATCATTTTGTTAATGTACATGGCATTTCATGAATGGCCTCGAGTAACAACTTTGAAAGAGACAAATGTTATGTGTGATTTTATTATAGTTTAAATTGATTAGAGAAGTACTATTCTGAATCTTGTTTTATAAATTTATGTTTATAGAGTATTATTCGAAGCATTCGTAGCATGAAGATATATATATTTTGTAATAATGGCGTAATAGGTTGGGCACTTGTTTCTAAACATAAACATGTTCCATTACATGGTTACTGACGTAATGGAATTATCTCCTCCTGCATTTCATCGTACAAATGCTCACATCTCTTGGATGACCTAGCTAAATTAATATGGGAAACAAACTTCTTTCGATTTTCCAATCCCACAAATGATATGAGATCCTAAGATCAATTCACGTCCACACAGAGATTGACAACTCCTTTCGCCTTGATTAAAACAAAAACAAAGAATATTTCTTGCTTGACAATGATGGGAAATAAGTCAAGTTCAACACCTCACAACAGGTAACATAATTCTCGACAGCTACACATGGAATAATAGATTTTCCTTTCATCCCCCCCACTGATATCATACGTTACATATTTGAATGACTACAAGTTCACTTCATGTCTCCCAAGTTCATGCTCATCGGTGACATGTATGCATTTGTCCAAAAATGCCATTCCACCACACCTTTGGCATGTCCCATCTACACAAGGCCTTTGATAAAATGTGCAACCTTCTGTCCTTCTACACAAGATGCTATGGATAAACTCTCTAGATGATGTCGGTGGCAATGTAGTTGAGCATTCCTGCACAAGAGTGTTATGCAAAACACACAATATATGTATATATGTGTCATAATAATAAGCGTACTTGAATGTGATATCGGCAACGACATGTGTTACAAGTTGTGTTTATTTTAACATACCATGGTTTTCATTTCTCGAAGGATCTTTGGCCCAAGTTAAGTTCATTATGTTCATGCCTAAATCTCTCATATAATTCTATTTATGTCATGTCAAGAAAATATTTAATGTGGGGCTCACGATCCCTTGAACCCATTCTCAATTTTAGTACATCTTTTTGGTTGGATGAAGGTCTAGTATTGTCACGCCAAAACTCTTGCACTAGTCCCTTTACCGCATCAATGAGCTTCATATTGGAGTGTGGCAACCTACCAACGAAGGACCAAACATCTGTTTCACTAGAGTCAAGTTGTTCTCTTCAAGAACAATACCTACAAAGTGCTTTGATATCCATTCCTACAAGTTTCGATTTAGGCTTAAGAAGGCGAAGGGCCTTAGTGCTTTTTTTCACGATTGATTGGGACAACACTCGGCGATCTACATTGCGAAGGCTTTGAACGATATTTCTTTCCAATATTACTAAATGCATCTACCAAACTTCTGACAACATAACAACTTGGTTCAGAACTGTTTATCATCTTTATCCTTAAGTTTTTCCTAACAGCAGTCATAGACCTAGATTTTAACAATGATATAAATAATCTACATTTATATCCATCACATTTAGAATCAAAATAGTTGACAACTATCTGTTGATATTCATATGCAATAGTTCGTTTAGACAATGTACCTTTAAGTGAACCAATGAGACTTTCATCGATTTGTATACGTTTTGGAGTTCTTCGGTGTGAAGTTGCTAATGGAGGTAGGGAGGTTAGAATTGAACCCTGTATTATACCACCTGGTCGGTCTGGAGTTTGAACATGAACTTCATGTAATTCTGTGTCTTCCTAACGGCCGGACGGTGGAATTTGGAAATCCTCTTGGGTGGTCTGAACGACATTGTATTCTTTGGGCATACCTTCGACATTCAATGTCTCTCTAACTTCGTCACTTGTATACCCACATTCAATTAAATCTGCAAAGGTTATAGGTGGCCTTGATGTGCACCTACGTTTTACTCCTTGATCAGTGCCATGCAGTGCTCGTTCTTCTACTAATATGGTGACCGAAGGCCCCTCGAGCGAATGCTTTTGTATTTCTTGATGTGGATTGGTAGGAAGAACTGTGGCATCCCCAACAACCGGAATTGGTTGAGTGTCCATAAAGCATCTTCGATTGGTCATGTCATTTCTTTTCTTCTCTCTAATTTCTTCAAGGATTTCATTGGGTATCTGCTTCCTTGCTTATTTTCTTGCTCAATTACGTGAGCTTCCCATGACCACAATGATCGATGATATATATGGTTTCCTTTGATATCTCCTCAATGGGAAACTACTATTTATACTAAGAATAAATGTGCACACGTTATTGTTAACTAAAACGGGTGCACCTTTTGAATACATAAAACGCATGTGTGTTTTACTCTAATATAATTTTGGAGCATTTAAGAAGGTAGTTGCACGGCTAAGGGATCACTCAAGGTTTAGGGGGAATTAACAAGCACTCCCTTAGTCTGTGCGCCTTAACATCCCCCCTTTCTTCAACCTAAATATATTGTTTTACAACTCTAGGGATGTGTAATAAGGGGATACATGGGGATATGTGTGTGTGTGAGAGAGAGATAGGTTAGCAGGTGTTAGTGGTAATGGGAGACATACGAATGTGAGTGTGTGTGTCAGAGAGATAGGTTAAGGGGAACTAGTGGTAAGGTCTGATATAGGGATTTGTGTCACGTGTGCCAGAGAGATAGGGTAGGGGGTGCTAGTGCTTAGTCTGACATAGGGATTTGTGTGTTTGTGCCAGAGATATAGGGTAGGGGGTGCTAGGGGTAAGGGGAGACATAGGGATGTGTGTGTGTGTGTGTGTGTCTGAGAGATAGGTTAGGGGGTGCTAGTGGTAAGGGGAGACATAGGGATGTGTGTGCGTGTGTGTGTCAAATACATGTGTGTGTGTGCCATGTCAGAGGGGAGACATAGGTTTAGGGAGACATGAGGATGAGGATAATGACGATGGTGATGATGATGATGATGATGATGATGATGAAGATGATGAAGAGGATGAGGATGTTGATGATGAGGAGGAGGAGGATGATGAAGATGATGACAATGGTGATTATGATGGTGATGATGACGATGATGATGATGGTGATGATGATGTCGATGATGTCGATGATGATGTTATTGTTGATGATGATGATGACAATGATGATCGATGATCATGATGATGATGATGATGACGATGATGATGATGGTGATGATGATGATGATGATGATGATGATTGTTAACCCAAAAAATCCCTCACTCAGCTCTACATGGCCTACACCACCCAAGGACACCCATGCACGACCCTCATTTCACCCCATTGGACCCCCACACCCTCAAAAAGGCTTAATAATGAGCAAAAGGGCTTAAAAACCCCCAAAAAGAGCCTAGATAGTTCTCCTAGGGGCTAAAGCCTCCAAAAAGGGGCTAAAACCCTTCAAAGGAGCTAAAAACCCCAAAAGGAGCTAAAAATAGGGCAAAAGGGGCTAAAAGCACAAAAAGGGGGCTAAATCCCCAACCAGGTGCTTAAAACCCTAAAAAGGCCCAAAAAAGCTATAAATAAAGGGGTGGGGGTCACTCTCAAAGGACTTCTCCCTTGCATACTGTTATGCTACCCGTGGATGCCTCGAGACTCTTTATCTCTCAAGCCACCCACACTCCCTCTCCTCCATTCTCCATTGAGCCATAGCTCCCCCATCCAAGAGAGGTGCTTCTCCAAGCCAAGGCATGGTGGCCCATTCCACCCAAAGAGAAGGTAGAGCTTGTTATTTTCTGTATTTGCTTAGTAGTTTCTTTTCTTTCTAATCCATGGTTTATTTGCAGGTTTATTGCCTAACTTGTTTTGTAGGTATTTTGATTTCTAACATGTTGTTTGCAGGTTGTTGGAGCTAACCCTAACTGTGTTTGCATAGGGGTTTCCAACCATTTCTCTTCTTTTTGTTTTACTTTTCTTTCAGTTCCATTTTTGTTTGCATTTACCACGAGGAACCTATCCTTCCGTCCTATAGATGGAAGGTAGCCGTTCCATCCCTGTAGCAAGGGAGAAATCCCTGCTACATCATCATCATCATCATCATCATGTTGATGATGATGATGAGAATGAGGATAATGACAATGGTGATGATGGTGATGATGATGATGGCAATGATGTTGATGTTGATGATGATGATGATGATGATGATGATGATGAAGATGAGATGAAGATGCTTATGATGATGATGATGACGATGATGTTGATGATGTTGATGTTGATGATGATGGTGATGATGATGACTATGATAATGATGATGATGTTGATGATGTTGATGTTGATGATGATGATGATGATGATGATGATGATGATGATGACGATGACGATGATGTTGATGATGTTGATGTTGATGATGATGATCATGTTGTTGATGATGTTGATGTTGATGATGATGATGATGATGATGATGATGATGAAGATGAAGATGAAGATGTTTATGATGATGATGAGGATGAGGCTGAGGATGATGATGATGGTGATGATGATGGTGATGATGATGGCGATGATGGTGATGATGATGGTGCAAATGATGTTGATGTAGTTGATGATGACATTGATGATGAAGATGATCATGATGATCATGGTGATGTTGATTATGATGATCGATGATCAATGATGATGGTGATGATGAAGACTATGATTATGAATATGGTGATGAGCATCATGATGATGATTATGATGAAGATGATGAAGATGATGATGATGTTATCATTGATGATGATGATGACAACAATTATGATTATGATGACAATGATGATCGATGATGATGGTGATGATGATGATGATGATGATGATGATGATGATGGATGAGGATAATGACATTGGTGATGATGATGGTGATGATGATGGATGAGGATAATAACAATGGTGATGATGATGGTGATGATGATGATGATGATAACAACGATGATGTTGATTATGTTGATGATGATGATGATGATGATGATGGGATGTGTGTGTGTGTGTGTGTGTGTGTTTGTGAGAGAGAGAGAGATAGAGGGTTGGGGAATAGATAGGGGGGTGTGGGCTAGGTGTATATGGATGAGTTGTAGAGTGAGAGAGAGTGG
>LPNX010440234.1:316692-362809 GCA_001517045.1 Pseudotsuga menziesii
GATATCTAACTTTAGATAGTTAATAACATTTTCAATAGAAAAAGATTTATATATTTCGAAAGGTCATTCAATTTCCTACATTTCTTGTTGTTTACTCATCGCAAGATTCATTGAGTAAGTGTCTCAAAATGTCCATGCAAGTTGATGGAAGTTTGTTTTTTCAGTTTTCTATTGCATCTAACACACCAAAAGAGACCCTCAACTTTGTGCACTCACCCTGAAACCTTATTCTTGTTGGATACATGAAAAATAAAATCATATATTCTGTATGGATAGCTTCATGGCATTAACAACATGACCTCTCTAATAAACATAGCAAACTAATTATGTCTAAACTAATTAGTGTTGTTGTAATGTAAGAATATAAATTCAAAACTTTTCACAGGGATACAATGTTAGAAAATGGTACTCCTTAGAAAATTATTGTGTGTGTAAGTTTGTTTATTACACATTACTTTTATTTTTAAATTAATATAATTAAATTTTTTAAAGGATTTTTTTTTCTAGCTATGAAAAGCTAACACCAAATGAAACCTTAGTTAAAACCATAATAATAATGGTCATAAAGTAATACTCAAAAGTTAACTTTCGTGCAGGGTTGGAATTTCATTTCATCTCTATCCTTCAAACTAATTTTTTTTTAAAGTTTTGAGCTTTTATCTCCCTAGTCACATAATGTTTCATTAAAAGAGTTACCCTTCAACCATGAGGGTAGAATTCCTTCATTAATAATTTTTTATTAAAGAATTTAAGTAATGAAGAAATTGGTTTTTATTATATACATAACAAAAATATAACAAAATTACTTACAAAAAATAATACAAGCCAATAATTGAGACCCACTAACATTATGCAAAATAAACCCACCAGCATCCATATTACCTATTGGGAAAGGTTTCAAAGTTTCATCTTCTAGAAAAAACTAACAAACAAAAATTAATGACGGCTTATAGAAATGGCTAAACGTCAAAAATAAGTTTTGAAAAATTGTTTGTCCATTTGGTATGATGTTTTCCCAAAATATTTAGAAGTATTTGAAAAAAAATCCCCATGACGAACAAAACGTCCTCAAATTTCGACACTGCTATCGTGGAAAAGTAAAGAGGGAATGCTCTAGTGTACCTCTTAAAATGTAATCAATTAAAAATATATTAAAGGTATAATTATCATTTAAGAGTAAAGAAGGAATGCTTAACGTATCGCTTAAAATTTAATAAATTAAAAATATAAATGTATTTGACTATGATAAATTATTAATATGGTTTATTAATATCAATTTTTTTTATGCTTAGCCTAAAAATTCAATGATTTGGGTTGGAATAGACATTTTTTTGGCATGATTTTGAATTTAATGATTTGGGTCGGAATGGACATTTTTTTCGACATCATTTTGAAAAATAATCGTCAGAATTCTTCAAAATCCACGTTACATTTGTAAAGTTTTGGAATTTTGGGTGTCTGTTAAATTCTAATTTTACCAAAGTAAAAATCACCATATCGCAGCAAAAAATGGCATTCAGTCCAAATTCTCCAATTTTTAGATGTCTTCATTTCTTTAGATGTGATTATGATTATCTATTCCATGTTTTTTTTTCTAACGAAAATCAATGCTCTCAACTTTGTTAATGCTCTTCAACTTTGTTTTTTCATAAAGTTTCTATAGATTTTTTTAATTATTTTTTAAATATAATAATTGCTTGGTAAATTTTTCGTTTTCTATTATTTTCCATTTTTTACAATATTTTTATATATTATCAAATCTTTGTAATATGTCAATAAGAAATATTCAATCTAATTTTTAATTTTTAGAAAATTCATTTTAATAAGCCAAAAAATTTAAAAACTTTGGTAAATATTTACACCATAGGCGTTTTCACAATGGAGATGCAGTATCAAAAGATTCCTCGTCTCCCTAGCCATTAAAATTTTGACATGTGTCGCGTCGGCTTAGCAAATGGATACTAGACATGTGTACTATCTCCTTTTCCCTGTCAAACATGTCCACTCAAAGGAAATCATTTCCATGCTAACCAAATGGCCGCATGTTACAGCTGTTGCTGGGGATGATTGATTGATTGTACTTACCTTTTTTTTCATGCATGTATGCTGATCAATTTTTTTTTTAATACACCTCATTTGTGTCTCGGATTTTGTAATCTCGATTCTAAAACTTCTGTTGCGTAGAGCACAGGTGTCCTCTGTGTCATGACCAATGCTGTGCGTGAATGGATTGATTTTAGTTGCAGATCCTTCTTCCCAGTTGGTGTTTACCATGTTTTTTCAATAGGTGGCTTGCGTGTTTTCACTACACTTCTATCTGTTGTCCTAAACGACCGGTCCTATAATTTTTTTTTAGAGAATTTCATTGTCCTTCACTATAGTTTATTTCTCTCGATTCGTCATAGCCCTTTCCAAGAATTTCTGAAAGTTTTGTCCCAACAGTTTATCTGGGTTTAGGCTAAGATTTTCTCCAGGGACTTTCTACCTTTAGGATTTCAGTTTGTGGAGTCAATTTGGTCATGGTTTTGTTTCACTACTGTTTCAGTCGATGGAATACACTTTTCCCATGTCCCTTCATCCACATTAATGCTTCATCAATGCATTGTTGCTCCATTATTGCAAGAAATTTTGTCATTTGATTCAAACATGGACCTATAGCTTCATTTTTTCTCACCTTATGACGATCTCCAATATCTTCTTACCATACTCGATTTACCGCATTTACTGATGCACCACCTTTTATTTTCACACTTGATGACGAAGACAACCAGACCCAGACTACGCCCACAGTAGTGCTAATATCAACCCCCAGTAGCAACGTACCCATGCCTCTGAGCACTACGTCACAATTAGAAAGAAATGCAAGTACAACATTGACTTGTCCCATGTGCCAGCAACACTCTATTAGTAGCTGTAGATCAACATATATAGGAAGAAGGCCAAGAACGGTCAGAGACAAGGAAAAGTTACCCTTGTTCCATGGGAATGGGACTGAGGATCTGGAAGAATATTGGTTCCTATGTGAAGCAGTATGGATTGTAAGACAAGCTATAGATGATGATGTTAAGAAGGGCCAATTGGAGACAACCCTGCGGGGTCGTGCACTGGATTGGTGCATGAAATTTGTACAAGTTCCTATGGGGACTCTAGCGAAGACAGTGATAGAAGTCAAGAAAGGAATTATTGAATATTTCAGAAAATTGAAGTCTGAAATGCAGTATATTATAGAACTGAAGGAAATTAAGCAGTATCCTAATGACACTGTTTGGGATTTTGATCAAAGATTCAAGACACTCATGGCAAGAGTTAGTTTTGAGATGAGCGACATTCAACATAAGGAATGGTTCATTACAGCATTGCTAACCTATATCAGACTACCTTATGCATCAGAATATTGTGACACAGAGCAAGGCTTTGGAGATCACCATGAAGCTGGAAGCTGCACCCATTGGAGAAAATGCAGTTGGTATGAACCAAATTTAGATGCAGTTGGAAAACTTGACACTTCAGTTACAAGACATTAAGAAGGGAAAGGAACAACGTGAGGATCTCAGCTGCACTCAATGTCGCCAAGATAGACATACCAAGGATACTTACACATATTTCTGAAACTATCTATTATCAAAGGCGCCGAACCCTTTAAGTTGTGGTAGTGTACCATGGTGTTGCATTTGTCAAGTATATGGGCATCGACATGAGGAATGTGGATACATGAAGAATATGGTGATGATGCCGAAAAAACTATATTGCTCATTTTTTCGGTCTTTCAGGAATGAAGATAAATATTTTTGCGCATACAACCTAATCCAGAAGAGAACATACGACTCGTATTATGTGAAGGGAGAGGATCACTGAGTGGTACATCCATCGTAGCTATAGGTGGTGAGACCACCATGTCAACCACAATACGTACCACCACTACAGATGCAGTTTATACCACAACAACAATTTTCGCTACAACCACAGTATAATCAGATGTAGATGGCACCCCAATAGCCATAGTATGTTCATTCAATGCAGTATATGCAGTAGCATCCAAATCCCCCTCAACAACAATTTCTCAGCCATAGTACTAACAATAAGGAGGATTCTAAGGATGAGGAGGAGACTTTGGTCAACGAGGCGGATGAGGTCATAGACCTGTCCAATGCTATAATTTTGGTGTACTTGGGCATGATTAGAGAGATTTCCCACAATTGCAGTGTACATGCACATATTGTACTACGATTGATCACGCCATTGAGAAATGTCCACATTTGATCACGAGATGGAAGACCAAAAATGTTCCACTGTTACAGAACTAGAATCAGTTGCAGAATCAGCAGCAGTTGTAGACCTGGAATCAAGTACAAAACCAGTTGCAAAGTCATAATCATAACCAATTTCCAGTTCAAACCCAAATTCTAATTCATAACTAGAATACAACTCAAAATGGGAATCAACCTACGAATACACCATTGAACCTGAATCAAACACCAACGATTGTGACAATCTTGGCAGAGCCCAGAACATAGGATGTTGACGTCGCTATCATCAATCACAGAGGTGCGACAATTGGAGAAGATAGTCTGATTCCACAAGTCTGTTTAGCTAGAAAGAAGAAATTCCAATTCAATTTCAAAGTAGAGAAAGACACGTTCTTTGAAACACGGGACTAGATGCACAGAAAATATGGTAAGTTACCTATTTATGAAATGCCTACCTCTTTTGATTCCACTTTGAAGGAAGAACCATCGCAACAACATGGTACCTTGCAACAATTTTTTGATAGTTTCTTGTCACTGGAAAGAGATCTCTATGCTCTTGCCGAGATTGAGAATCTATTACATCGACTAGCTAAGGGACAGAAGGATTCCACAATGAATTCTCTACATAAGAAAAAGATGGGGAAGAAGATGCGCATGAACATTAAAATTGTTATATTTTTATCATTAAATCTATATGATCTTAGGATCTTATCTGAGAGAATAACATGCACAGTAATAATCACAAGAGACAAGAGACACAAAGAATTTTCCTTGGAAAAACCATAAAGGAGAAAACCCCGCAACTTCCTCAGAGATAGAATGAGCACCAATGGCAGCATTAAAACCCAAAGACATAAAAGATGATCTCCACAACTGTTCTCTCTCTCTCACGTGAGAGAGCTTCTCCTCTCTCACTCATGCGCCCGAGTTGAGTGAGTGTGTGTTTGTGTGTAGAAATGAGGAGAGACTCACTTCTATTTATATTCTTCCAATAACTTTATGTCCACTCCAACAAGTCAACCTCAATTAACAATTACTTACTTGGGTCGACTTTTCTAAGAGAGCCTAATAACCCTAGTGCCCCACAACTGTGGGGACTTTACCCTCTGATCAACAAGGAGGGTTAAACTTAACTCAATTATGGGGACTATTGCCCTGAATTACAATGGAGGGTTAACCTAAATGACTTTACATGACGTGTATACATTATTGAATCTCTCGATAGGAACATCGGGTTATGACATGACTCAATTACATTACAGATACTTCTCGATAGAAACATCTGGGTACAATACATAAGATATACAAGTGAATACATTCCTAAGTTACAAACACATCAACACTTCCTCTAAACTAGGAAGGTATTCTCTCGACACAATTTATTAGCACATTTCTTCTTCTCTGGGTCATCACTAGATCACCATCAAGTCTGGATCATCACTAGATCATTATTAAGTCTGGATCATCACTAGATCATCATCAAGTTTGGATCATCACTGGATCATCATCAAGTCTAAATCATGACTGGATCATCATCAAGTCTAGATCATCACTGGATCATCATCAAGTCTGGATCATCACTTGATCTAGATCATCACTAGATCATCAAGCCTATATCATCACTGGATTATCACTTGATCTTGATCATTTCTGGATCATCATCATTGCTTCCATCATCTCGAACAAATGGTTCTATCTCTGAATTCTTCTCATCATAGGAAGTTCTACAGAGCCAGCCCTTTTTCATGCTGGTTGTAGGCCTAGCCTCCATGTAGGTCTTCATCGTCTTCAGCACTTATATCTGACCATGGAATGAACCATGTCAGAAAGGCCCGCCCAACACTTACATCTGACCATGGGAGGAACACATCTAAGATCCATGTCATAAAGGCACGCCCGACACTCACATCTGACCATGGGAGGAACACATCCAAAACCCATGTTAGAAAGTCCCAGCACTCACATCTGACCTCATCTTCTTAGAAAGGCTCTGCACTTACATCCGACCTCATCTTGTCAGAAAGGCTCTGCACTTACATCCAACCTCACCTTGTCATAAAGGCTCTGCACTTACATCTGACCTCATCTGGTCAGAAAGGATCTCCACTTACATCTGATCATGTGGGAACACATCCCGCAATCACATCAGAATGGATCTGCAATGATCATGTGGGAACACATCCCATAATCACATCAGAATGTCTCTGCACTGATCATGTGGGAACACATCCCACAATCACATCAGAAGGTATCTACACTTACATATGACCATTGAAGGAACCAATCCTCTCACCATGTTATAAGGGAACAACACTTACATCTAGCTGTGGAAGGAACCAATCCTCTCACCATGTCAGAAGGTCTCATGTACTCATCACTTCCCCTTCGAAGGAACCTCGATCTGGAGAACACCAAGATTCTCCCTGAAGTACTCAAACTTCACTCTTTCGATTTCTAGCATAGAATCACATCAGGGTTGATTACATCCAAGGATAACCTGTGATCTTTTCCAGGACTTATTACATTTGAGGACAACCTACAGGACTGATTACATCTGAGCAACCTACAAGCTTCACCAGGATTTATGTTCAGACAACCTATCTCACCAACTATGCTAGAAATCCTTGTTTCCAGAGATCTCGATCTGGATCACATACTGGAGCTTCATTCCTCCTCTCTGCATCATACAAAAATGCAAGTCAGATCAATCAAGTCAAATAGTAGTTTTCAAAAGAAACATACTACCTCCCAAATAGAAAGTGGCGACATCTTTTGCCTCGGGTGTACTTAGTTCCATGTGTTAGCACTCAGAATATATCCAGGTTGTAAAGGCAAATCCCAAAGGTAACAACATAACCACTTTAGAAAGAAACTAGTTTTTCTTCCAGAGAGAGATCTCTCGATACAGATTTAACAAGACCATATATAAACCAACACTCAATATTTGTATAGATGGTTGAAACAACACATAACCATTGGGAAATGGAGTCACATACATACAAAGATATCACAAAGACATATACATGAGATTTATCAAAGGCAAGATAACCATTTCATCACACTCATTCATTCAGTTCAGATGGAACAAAAGAGATAATGAACAGCCCATTAATACAGAGCATCAAAGATGAGTTCTGTATTAACTTTAGTAGAAGAATGTATAAAATATCTGAAATGATGATCAGAGCATAAACATAATGAATTCTAATCATTCAACACTGTGTTTCAGAAATGAGAAAAACAAAATGGAGTGTTACACTGGAAAACACAATCACATAAGGAAAGAAATACGGACTGTAAAGTAAATGACACATGAATCTCTGATTATTCTTATGCATTCGCTCTGTTATTCAAAAATATATGTCTTCAAAATCATTCAACAACATGATGGGTTCCAACCCGCATCAAAATAAAATAGATGCAAATATATACATAAAATGATTCATCTTCCAAGAATATTCATAACTGAATGACCGGCTTAATTAAAGTCTTGTAACTAAATTTATAACTTCTAGGAATAAACTACAACTTCAATCCTAATAGATCATTAAAATCAACTTAATAACATGTCTTCGTCCAAGCAGCTCCTTAGCGCGCAACACTTGTCTTCATGAGTGAAGGATGTACTTCGTTTTCCTGAATCTCTCTATGGCTTTCCATTGTTCCGCACTGGGAGTATCATATTCCATCATTTCCAGAATAGATACTTCTAACTCCATGTAAGCTTCATAAGATATTTTAGGCAAACCTCTCCTAATGATTAGGAACTTTTGTAATATCTCAAAATCCTCTGTCAGCTTATCCACAATGGCTTTCCCTGTCAGCCCCTTTTCCAGATCGTCAAATTTGGAATGATCCATTCGGCTTTGTACCAAGAGGTTATGATAGTGCTCCTGAGAAAACATTCGTCCCTCCTTGTCCCAAAAGGAAGGTATACCATCCTCAAATAATTATTTGAAAACCTGTTTGAAGTCATTAACCTGTGAGACCATTTCATCAGCTTTGTCCTGGACTGTCTTCATTAAATGATGCTTGTGGATAAACGTTTTGGCCCATAGTACCATTGCTATTCCTTCCTTTACTCCTATATCATGCAACTTTTGATATGTTAATGAATTTAAGAAATTTAACACGTTCTCCGCTGTGGCAAGGGGTTTTCTCTCCATGGTTTCATTTACTAACTTCAGTCTCTGTTTGGCCAAATTGACCAATATGTTTTGATCATCAGTAAAGTTCAGATGATGTCTGAATTTAGTAATTTCTATAGATAAGGTATCAAAAATTATATAATTCGCTCCCTGGAGAGGACCCTTTCGAATGTTTCTTTCCTTTAATTCATTAAATTTATTTTGTAACTGGTTTCTGTCTTGCAATATTTTATTTTTATTCTCACTTACTTTGGCTAACTCGGACTTGATCTTTTCATTTTCTGTATTTAATTCTTTTATTTCTTCATCCTTTAGGCTGACCTGGGACATAGGTACTAACAAATCATCTGCAAAAAAATCATTTAATTGTTTCTCAATATTTACAATAGACAGGTCTTCATCAGTGGGAGTCTGACTCACTAATTCCTCCATGATCTCATTTTCATCATTTCGGTCCTTTTTCAGCAGGGAGATTTGCGATATCAACTCACTCCATTATGTTTCCCATTTGTCTTTTTCCTCTTGTAATTTGACAGCTCTTCCTTTATGTTCCATCATCTCCTGGTGGATCTTGTCTTTCTCTTCTTGCAATGCCAATAATTCGGATGATTGAACATGCTCTGTGCTAGGGATCTTCAACTTTTTCTTCAACACTTGGAGGGCATTGTCCTTTTATTCCAGCATTTTTCTGATTGCTTGGGTGTTATCTTTTTCATTTCCTGAACTGATAATATCTGCTTGTAACTTTTTAATTTGAATGGCATTGGCCTTATTTTCAACTTTTTCATGTTTTAATTGAACCTCTAACTTATCTACCAAAATTTGTAGCTTATTGATTCTCATCATAGCTTGCAATAGATCTGAATAAATAATGTCACTTGTTTGCTTGTGTAGCTGTATCTTGTCAGGTACACTGATCTTGTCCAATCTTACTTCCATATCTGACATCTTTTTATCATTTACCATGGCCAATTTGAAGGTATTTCTTTCTACATCCCTGGCAGAAATCAAGGAGGTTTTTGGATTGTTCAAACTCCTTATCCGTGGGAGTAAATTCCTTGTCTCTTCCAGAGACTTCTTTCATTTTTCCACATAACTGGCCATGAGTTCCTCTTTGGACTTGAAGTTTGGGCTTGATTCTGAACTATATACACTTTCAAAATAAAACTGATTTACCTGTACAGATTTTGTTGGAACTAAAGCAACTCTCTTTAAGTCTTCTGAAATCTCTTCACTTAAAACTCCTCCAACTTGAAACAATTTTTCCTTTTTGTGTGACCCGTCCTCATCCACTTCCATGCTTTCAATTTCAGACACACTCCTTTTAATCAAAATATTAGGACCCTCCGTCACTTGAGATACTGTCACGGGTATAACACTTGCACTTTCATCAGATCTTGGAATTTCCGTGAAATGAGACAAATTGGCTCTCTCGCTCAGGCCTTCAATAAACTGGTGGTCAAATGGTTTGTTTTTGTTGGCCTGCTTCCTCAGGGAAATTATATGGTGACGATCATAATTTGCCTTTGGCTCTTTTTGAAATTCCATGCTCCCCAACATCTTTTCAATAAACACCAGGGCACCTTTATTCTTGAAAATAAAAGAGCCAACCTTGAGAGGGAATTTGATATTTGAAGATTTCTTAAAGGCTCCAAAATGTTCTTCCTCTGAGTGCAACCTTTGCCTCATGAATTCTAATGCAAAAATTCTTGGAGTAAGGAAAGCGGGTAACCTATAAGGTTCCCCAGTAAATCCATATATCCTCAAAACGGTGGAATCTTTATACAGGAACCAGTCTCCAACTCGATCCTCAGGCGAGGGATGCATCAGGAATTTCATCTCTTCTAAGACATGGGGAAACATTTCATCGAACAACATTTTATATAGTTCTGACATGATTGAATTTGCGAATTCAAACATGTCGATTTGATTGGGCAAATCCGAAGAGAAGATGGTACTCAAAAATTGTAATTCAGTGACGTTTGAACATAGCAACATGTTCAACAAGTAAGTTTGAAATTTAAAGAACCTGACCTTTGGGAATTCACTTAATTGAAGATGTATCGCTTCTGCCAAGTACTCATCTAGACTGAATACAGGAACTGACTGAGACTCGGAACTTAATGAACTCATTTTTAACAAAAAACCCAGGATGACTTCATTTACGTGACAATCGTCGTCAAGACCCAAGATTTGAAAAACTAAGGATACCACCAATTGAAATTCATCTTTGAAAATATGAACATAGTGAGGCAGGAAAAGACCATCTAAGGATTGACCCTCTTCCAAAATTCTGGACAAGAATTTGCAGCGGACTTGAGTTCCACTACTTTTGTACAATTTAGCAAGAATGGACTCATTTACAGGTTCACGACTGTCAAGGTAACTGTCGGGAAAGTTTAGGTTTTCACGGATGACTTTGGCATTAATTTTACAAAGTATTCGAGATGTAGACTGACTCACAATGACCCTCTGAGAAGGGGAATAATTAACCACGCACCATTCTGCGAACTCGAGAAAATGCAAAGTTTGTTCGACAGCAAAATAATATAAAAAGGATTTACAGACACTTAAGACATGATTGCCCTATGAATTATATTGCCACAACCTCTCTTTACTGACTGATACACTTCCTATGGATAGGAAAGGGTCACACACTCCTTGGTCTCAATCAACCAGATAGTCTTCCCTGTCATCTAAAATACGACCAGACCCTTGCAATTCCTTTTCTTGGTCCATAATTCAGTTGATAATGGTAACCAGATAGATGAATTATGGGTGTTTGAGCCTTACCTCTTACCGTGGCTGCATGCATTCGAAATTGACAGTTAAAGGTTGACGAGCACGCAGGTCCCTTTCAATCATCCGGTGCCAAATAAAATAACCATCGAACAAGTCAACTTTGCTTTTATAGGACCCCACTCCGGAGGCTCCCTTAGGCGGTTTCCACCAAACCACTTTTTCCTTCGGAATGCACCACGATAAACCACATGTACAGTGGTTTCTATTCCGCTACCGCCCTTTACATCCAACTACCGCGCAACTTTTCATTCCGAATCCATCAGCAAGTGTCGATCTATTTTGTCTTTATTTTTCAGCCATCGGATCAAGTGACACGTACCCAATTCCACTGAGCATCCTCATCTTATCAAACGTGCAAGTTCTCACTCTAGATTCATCCATGATCGTCGATGTAATTCTCCTTTATTTTCCTGCCATCAGATCAAGCGACACGTACCCAATTCCACCGGGTTCCTTTGTTTTATCGAACGCGCAGGTTCACAAGGCGGGGTTTACAAAGATTGTAGATCTCATCAAGCTGGATCGAAGACCGTTGATCTCTATATTACATCAAACACCTGGATATACTTATCCTTCTCGCATTTTTAGAGAGCGGACACAATATAAACTGTCAATCTCCATCTTTTCACTTCGCACCGTTAGATTCTTTGATGACTCATCGTTTTTCGCCTCTTGCCAAACTTCCATACCATGAAATTTTAACCAAAGTATTACAAAGGACCATTGCTTCTTCTTCACTATGATATTTTTGAGCCTCTGCTAAGTATGGTTGTTAACAACTGGCTCCATCTGGGGATGATATCCTCCTCGCGAGGTATCAAAGAACTCGTAGACAAGGTGCCTGTTTTTTATTTTTCGCAATAACTTCCAGAAAACTCATCTTTTGCTTTTCGTAGATATATTTATTTTTTGTTTTTAGAAAAGGAAATCATGCCTCCTGAATCTTAGGGCCTTCACTGCGGGCTTCAAATACATTCGGCCTACCCTTCATATTGACTTTGTAAGGAAAAATAAATATTTACAGGCTATAATACAAATTTTACCCTCCTCCTTAGGACAGGTAATGTTTTAGATACCTTCCATTGATAGGGTTGCTATCCAAAGGAACCCCATTTGGATTTTCTAGCAAAAATTCATTTTGTCCTCTGTAACCAGCAACAACGTAAGGACCTACCCACATATGATCAAATTTCCCATGTTTGTCTTCTTTGGGAGCATCCTACTTCAGGACTAAATAATCAATTTGAAATTGTTCTTCTTTGATCCTTCTGTCAAAATTATTTTTCATTTTTTCTTGATGTAACTGCACCTTATCATAGGCTTTACTCCTTTGCTCTTCCAGCTCAATAATCTGATTTATTCTCCTTTGCATGTGATTTGGTTCTTCCTGCTGATCTTGAAAATATCTCATAACTGGAACACCTAGCGACACTGGAAAAACCACTTCGGTTCCATACACTAGTTGGATCAGAGACATGCCAATCGCCCTTTTGGTACTAATCCTGTAGCCCATACAGCATACTTGAGCTTGGTGTGCTAGGACCTTTTATTATCCTCTAACAGCTTCAGGATGATCCTTACTAAGCTTTTATTTGAAGATTCAGTTAACCCATTTCCTTGTGGATAATAGGCAGTTGAATGATTGAGGATTATATGATACTTGTGATAGAAATCAATCATTTTCCTGGATTTGAACGTAGCTGCATTGTATGTTACTATTCTTCTGGGGCATTCGAATCAAGCCAATATATTTTCCTCAAGAAATTCCATGATTACAGTTTCAGTGGCTCTTCTGGTGGGGATAGTTTCAATCCATTTTGTAAAATAATCTGTAGCTGTAAGAATCCATTTGTGTTGTCCCGATGAATTGGGGTTTATTTCACCAATAAAATCTAAACCCCATTGCTAGAAAGGAGCTTCTACTATTATTGGATTCAAAGGGAGAGGAAGCACTTTCCTCTTTCCGTCAAAAATTTGGCATTGATGACACTTACTTGTTTCTTTATACACATCTGAAAATAATGTAGGCCAATAATAGCCTGCTCTTAGAATTTTGTTTGCAGTCACTTTCCAAGAATGATGTCCTCCACAATCCCCCTTATGAAACTCTTTGACTATATGCTGAGCTTCATTTTCTAAAAGACAGTTTAGTAACACACCTCCGGGGTCCTTCCAATAAAGATACTGATTTAAAATACAAAACTTAGCAGCTTTCAATTTTATGGACCGGGCCCTTGACTTACTCAATCCTTCTGGCGCTTGTAAATGTTGAAGGACATATACAATATCAGAATACCATGGAGATGCCACAAAATCAGCCATTACTTCCACTTATGTATCTAACTGATTAGCTTGGTGAGATAGGAAATTAATTTCCAAGGCCTCACAATTTGAATTAGCCATCATTTTAGCTAATCCTTGTCCTTTAACCAACTTGGTGGGTTTGATTTCTATATCGTACTCCAGCAATGTAGCAATCCATTTCGCTCTTATGCCTTTTGGATTTGATTGTGTCAGAATCCCTTTTACTACAGCAGTTGGAACATGTGCAATTATATGTGAATGCAGAATATACACTCTGAAATCCTTCAATGCTTTGACTAAGGCATAAGTTTGTTTCTCCATAATGTCATATTTCAATTCTCCATCCCTCATCATTTTGCTAAAAAATGCTATGGGCTGTTCCAAATTCTCAACGTTTTTCTGTAATAAAACTGCTGCTATAGTATATTCTGAAGCGTATGAAAACACTGAGAAATATTTGGTAAAATATGGACTCACCAACACAGGGGCCTCTGATATTGCTTTCTTGATTTCCCAAAAAGACTTTCTAGCTTCTGCATTCCATTTTATCTCATGACCCTTTTTCAACATATTTGTGATATTCATTAAGATTTCAGCAAAACTTGGCACAAACCTTCTCAAAAAATTTACCTACCCCAAGAATGATTGTATCTCTTTTTTACTCCTGGATTCACCTACTTTCAAAATGGCACTCACCCTTTCAGGATCAATTTTTATTCCTTCTTTTGATATTATATGGCCCAACAACTTTCCTTCTTCCAAAGCAAAATTGGACTTCTTTGGATTCAACGATATACCAAACTTCCTACACTTCATGAAAACTTTCTCTAGATGATGCAGATGTTCTCTGTCATATTTTGAATAGACTGTGATATCATCCATGTAGATCACTACAAAATTCCTGATTTCCCCTGCAAAAGCAATGTCCATAGCTCGCTGGAAAGTAGCTCCTGTATTCATTAAGCCAAAAGGCATCTTTGCATACATAAAAGTGCCCCAAGGTGTAGTAAAGGCAGTTTTTTCTTGATCTTCAGGTAGTACTTTGATCTGGTTATAGCCAGAAAAACCGTCCAACATTGAAATTCTTTCAGCTCCAACTACTTTCTGCAATATATGGTCCATCTTTGGTAGAGGGTAATTATCCTTCATAGAGACTTTATTCAAGTTCCAGAAATCTATACACATCGTGATTTCTCCATTATTTTTTCTAACAGGAACCAGGTTTGCAACCCACTTTGAAAATCTTAGAGTGACAATGATCTTGGCATCAAATAACTTTTTAATTTCCCTCTCAATAATAGGAAGCAACTTATGGTTTATCCTTATGAGCTTCTGCTTGAAAGGTTTCTCTCCAAGATTTATAGGAATAGTATGATGTATGATAGATGTATCATACTCCTTAAGGTCTTCATAACTCCAAGCAAATACATCCGTGTATTTTTTCATTAATTTCACATATTATTCCTTCTCTTTTTCAGGCAATTTCTTAGATAATTTTATAATCTTAGGATTCTCTTTAGTGCCAATATTCCTATCTTCAACAGCATTCTCAACAGGCTTTACTTTTGGATTTTTAGCAACATCATTCTGATCAAAAAGTTTTTCCAAAGGAATCAAACCTCTTGGTATTAAATTATTTTTTAATTGAATAATATCCTTACCTCCTAAGCTTCCCTTTAAATTTTCAGCGCCTTCCTTTTCTTCATTAGGTCCCTCGTCATCATCTTGAATACTCTCATCATTGTCATTTTCAGTGTTAATAGGAGTATTTACAAATTCCCCTGAGAGTTCTAAAAACCTTCTGATCTGCATGTCATCTTCAAATACCTGCCAATATTTAGAGTTATCTAGAATAGACGGTCTATTCACAATTTCCACCTGGTATTCCCTCTGACCAGCAACAGGGGTTTCAAATTTTCCAACGGCTACAACCAAAGAATCAGCTACCAAATTTTCATGTCTGGGAACTACCTGAATTGTATGCTCTATAAAGAAGTTACCAAACATATCCCATACTTCATTTCTATAAGCCCTCATCCGAGGATGCCTGCTTTGATAGCTCTCATTTACTTGATTTATCACCAATTCTGAATCTCCTAAAACCCTTATTCTTTGGGCTCCCAACTCTTTCAAAGCATGCAATTCCAGTAATAAAGCTTCATATTCTGCCACATTATTTGTGCATTCAAATTTTAATTTCTATGATAAATCTTTGAAATCCCAAATAGGAGAAATTATATACACACCGGCCCCGGCACCTATTTTTGCAGTAGATCCATCAAAGTACATAATCCACTGGCCCTCCCTTTTTTGTTTTGCTTCCAAAGCATCATGTTCCATCGCTTCCTTTTCCTTATTTTCTTTAGACTTCTTCTGCAATACCTCTTCTAAATCATGTGGGACAACATCATTAAAGAAAATAGAAGACCCCAAATCAGTATCAACAGTATATATATGATGAATTTTAGGTTTATCTTGACTGCTCACTACATAAGGAGTTATTTTTTTTCTATATAATATTCTGCTCCCATCTTGAACAGGAATTGTAGCATACGACATATCCAACTGCAAACTACCTTTCAACTTGAAAGTCCAGGATCTTGACAACAGTGCCACAAACTTAGGTGGAATATCTACCACTACCACATCCATGACTATAGTTTTAGATGGCAATTTAGTTAGGGTTACCACCATATCTTTAATCAAATAAAGGCATTTTACTCTTTTAGAATCAAACGAATACAAATCTTTATAAGGTCTTGTCACTTCCAATCCCAAACTCTCTACCACTCCTTTCGGCATTAGGTTATGTGATGCTCATGAGTCTAGCATAGCATTGTGGACCACCTTATCATGCACATTTAAACTCAAATAGAAAGGAGGGACTTCTTCACTTTCTAAATTTTCAACCTTTAACCCAAACGAAATAGCAGGATTATCATCGTTCAACTCTAGAATGTTAGATTTCCATTCCCCTTAACTTTTGACCATTTTTGTGATAGTATTTATGTATTCGGTGTTTCTCAATAGCTCATTAAATGGAACAGATATTTTTAGCTTTGAAATTTCATTTTGTAAATTAAATCCAGAACCAATTCTTTCCACATCGACTAGAGCTACCTGTTTCATTATTTTATCCCTTTGTACATCATTTTCGACCTCTTTATTTACAAAAGACTCTTTTTGTAGTTCTTTTCCCCTTTCTACATTCAAAGAACTAGTGGAAGGTGGATTTGGGTTTGCCTTCCCTTTATTTATGAGAACTTCCCTATTTCTCAATCTGATTTTCCTCTGCACATCATCCATAGCATGTAAATAACCCCTTTGATACTACTCTGTCTCTTTTCCAAATTCATCATCCCCTCCTTCTTGTTCGAACATGTTATGTTCTTCTTCAGTAAGATATATCTCTGAATCCTGCTCTCCAAAAATATGAATCTCATTTTCAGCGGGATCTTCTTCATCAGCGACATAATTTTCAGGAAATGGTGGATGGATGTGTTGTTCCTCCTGATTTCTTGGATTTCTCAGGTCTCTTTGTCGGTTTTGGGGAGGAACGGAAGGATTTGGTCTCCTGAAATTAGGATTCATAATTTGAGGATCATCTTGTTCTCTATTGAGCCCCCTATTGTCCATAGTTAATCTGTCCATCAACTTTTCCATGGTTTTCAACATCATTTCAAATTTGATATCATTAGTTGAAGAAGAAGCAGAAGGAAAATTTTCTTCCTTTTTCCTCCTATCAATATCTCTATGTTTCATCTTTCCACTTGCCATCATGTTTTCTTATACTTCTAGAGCATCTATAAACATGGTAGCAAGAGTTGTTGATTTTCTCTCCCTTAATGAAAATGCAAAATCATTATCGAAAGCTCCAGCATAGTGTAATTTGGCTGCGGCCGCAGAAGGTTTTATATCCTCTGAAATGGAATTATAAGCCCTCATGAATTTGCTAGAAAATTCATGAACAGATTCGAAACCTCCTTTTTTGAGACTATTATATTGAGATAAGATATGCAAAGGGTTCTGTTTATCATCCCACCTATCTAGAAACGCATTTTGGAAATCTTGAAAATTCATTATAGACCCATTTGGAAAGTCTTTAGACCACTTATTTGCCTCGCCTGACAAACTTTGGGCAAATAACCGCATTTTAACATTTGGATAATCAACTTCTTCTAGGTCAATGAAATCTTCAAACTTGGCAACATGCTTTTTTGCGGTTATGTCCCCTTCTCCATCAAATAAAGAAATTTTTTGGGAATAATTTTGAGGAAGATCATGTAATAAAGTAGGAAAACGCAAGGAAGCGAATTTGGCTACCATTGGTCTAGGTGGATTCGCAGGAATTGAAGAGCTTTAAGTATTTTGAGAGGTAAATGTTTCAACTTTCATGGTTTGTTGTAAATCTCTCCAAAGGGAATCCAACAAATAAGATTCTAACCTACGAGGATTAAACTCAGTATTCTTAAGGTCAGACTCAGATTTAGTTCTCAACAAACTCTTCCCAACATTAACTTCCCATTCTGGATCAATATGAGAATCTTGAGATGATGATGCACCAAACAAAGGAAAACTTACCTTTTCTTTATTTTTTCTTTTAGACAACTTTTCTGGGTCTTCAAAACTTTTCAAAACTTTGGTATCAGAGTTACCTTGCGTGTGTCTTCTCGAAGCCAGAATGACTCCTTAAGTTATGAAAGAAGTTTTACAACGGAGTGCCAGGGAAAATATACAACCTTTTCTACTGATAAAATTCATGTTTGCCCACAGAAATCTTTCTTCAACTATGTCATTCTCCCAGGGTAGATATGCACTTTCGTCCACGGCAACGGCGCCAATTTGTTAGCACTTAGAATATACCCAGGTTGTAAAGGTAAATCCCAAAGGTAACAGCATAACCACTATAGAAAGAAACTGGTTTTTCTTCTAGAGAGGGATCTCTCGGTGACTGATTTAACAAGACTAGATATAAACCAACACTCAAGATTTGTATAGATGGTTGAAACAACACATAACCATTGGGCAATGGAGTCACATACATACAAAGATATCAAAAAGACATATACATGAGATTTATCAAAGGCAAGATAAGCATTTCATCATAGTCATTCATTCAGATCAAATGGAACAGAAGAGATAATGAACAACCCATTAATACAGAGCATCAAACATGAGTTTTGTATTAACTTTAGTAGAAGAATGTATAAAATATCTGAAACGATGATCAGAGCATAAACATAATGAATTCTAATCATTCAACACTGTGTTTCAGAAACGAAGAAAATAGAATGGAGTGTTACACTGGAAAACACAATCACATAAGGAAAGAAATACGGACTGTAAAGTAAATGACACATGAATCTCTGATAATTCTTATGCATTCGCTCTATTATTCAAAAATATATGTCTTCAAAATCATTCTACAACACGATGGGTTCCAACCCGCATCAAAATAAAATAGATCCAAATATATACATAAAAAGATTCATCTTCCAAGAAGATTCATAACTGAATGACCGGCTTAATTAAAGTCTTGCAACTAAATTCCTAACTTCTAGGAATAAAATACAGCTTCAATCCTAACAGATCATTGAAATCAACTTGATAACATGCATTCGTCCAAGCAGCTCCTTAGCGCGCAACACCTGTCTTCATGAGTGAAGGATGTACTTCGTTTTCCCGAATCTCTCTATGGCTTTCCATTGTTCCGCGCTAGGAGCATCATATTCCATAATTTCCTGAATAGATACTTCTAACTCCATGTAAGCTTCATAAGATATTTTAGGCAGACCACTCCTGATGATTAGAAACTTTTGTAATATCTCAAAATCCTCTGTCAACTTATCCACAATGGCTTTCCCTGTCAGCCCCTTTTCTAGATCGTGAAATTTGGAATGATCCATTCGGCTTTGTACCAATAGGTTATGATAGTGCTCTTGAGAAAACATTCTTCCCTCCTCGTCCCAAAAGGAAGGTAGACCATCCTCAAATAATTATTTGAAAACCTGTTTGAAGTCATTAACCTGTGAGACCATTTCATCAGCTTTGTCCTGGACTATCTTCATTAAATGATGCTTGTGGATAAACTTTTTGGCCCATAGTACCATTGCTATTCTTTCATTTACTCCTATATCATGCAACTTTTGATATGTTAATGAATTTAAGAAATTTAACGCATTCTGCACTGTGGCAAGGAGTTTCCTCTCCATGGTTTCATTTACTAACTTCAGTCTTTGTTTGACCAAATTGACCAATATGTTTTGATCATCAATAAAGTTCAGATGATGTCCGAATTTAGTAATTTCTATAGATAAGGTATCCCAAATTATATGCTTTGCTCCGTGGAGAGGACCCTTTCCGATGTTTCTTTCCTTTAATTCATTAAATTTCTTTTGTAACTGGTTTCTGTCTTGCAATATTTTATTTTTATTCTCACTTACTTTGGCTAACTCAGACTTGATCTTTTCATTTTCCATATTTAATTCTTTTATTTCTTCATCCTTTAAGCTGACCTGGGACATAGGTACTAACAAATCATCTGCAGAAAAATCATTTAATGGTTTATCAATATTTACAATAGACAGGTCTTCATCAGTGGGAGTCTGACTCATTAATTCCTCCATGATCTCCTTTTCATCATTTTGGTCCTTTTTCAGCAGGGAGATTTGCGATATCAGCTCACTCCGTTCAATTTCCCATTTGTCTTTTTCCTCTTGTAATTTCACAGCTCTTCCTTTATGTTCCATCATCTCCTGGTGGATCTTGTCTTTCTCTTCTTGCAATGCCAATAATTTGGATGATTGAACATGCTTTGTGCTAGGGATCTTCAACTTTTTCTTCAACACTTGGAGGGCATTGTCCTTTTCTTCCAACATTCTTTTGATTGCTTGGGTGTTATCCTTTTCATTTCCTGAACTGATAATATCTACTTGTAAATTTTTAATTTGAATGGCATTGGCCTTATTTTCAACTTTTTCATGTTTTAATTGAACCTCTAACTTATCTACCAAAATTTGTAGCTTATTGATTCTCATCATAGCTTGCAATAGATCTGAATAAATAATGTCACTTGTTTGCTTGTGTAGCTGTAAGGCTTGTCGGGTACACTGATCTTGTCCAATCTTACTTCCATCTCTGACATATTTTTATCATTTACCATGGCCAATTTGAAGGTATTTCTTTCTACATCCCTGGCAGAAATCAAGGAGGTTTTTGGGTTGTTCAAACTCCTTATCCGCGGGAGTAAATTGCTTGTCTCTTCTAGAGACTGCTTTCGTTTTTCCACATAATTGGCCATGAGTTCCTCTTTGGACTTGAAGTTTGGGCTTGATTCTGAACTATCTACACTTAAAAAAAAAACTGATTTACATGTACAGATTTTGTTGGAACTAAAGCAACTCTCTTTAGGTCTTCTGAAATGTCTTCACTTAAAACTCCTCCAACTTGAAACAATTTTTCCTTTTTGTGTGACCCATCCTCATCCACTTCCATGCTTTCAATTTCAGATTCACTCCTTTTAATCAAAATATTAGGACCCTCCGTCACTTGAGATACTGTCACGGGTATAACACTTGTACTTTCATCAGATCTTGGAATTTCCTTGAAATGGGACAAATTGGCTGTCTCGCTCAGGCCTTCAATAAACTGGTGGTCAAATGGTTTGTTTTTGTTGGACTGCTTCCTCAGGGAAATTATATGGTGAGGCTCATAATTTGCCTTTGGCTCTTTTTGAAATTCCATTCTCCCCAACAGCTTTTCAATAAACACCAGGGCACCTTTATTTTTGAAAATAAAAGAGCCAACCTTGAGAGGGAATTTGATATTTGAAGATTTCTTAAAGGCTCCAAAAGGTTCTTCCTCTGAGTGCAACCTTTGACTCATGAATTCTAATGGAAATATTCTCGAATTAAGGAAAGCGGGTAACCTATAAGGTTCCCCAGTAAATCCATATATCCTCAAAACAGTGGAATCTTTATACAGGAACCAGTCTCCAATTCAATCCTCAGGTGAGGGCTACATCAGGCATTTGATCTCTTCTAACACACGGGGAAACATTTCATCGAACAACATTTTATATAGTTCTGACATGATTGAATTTGCGTATTCAAACATGTTGATTTGCTTGGGAAAATCCGAAGAGAAGATGGTACTCAAAAACTGTAATTCAGTGACGTTTGAACATAGCAACATGTTCAACAAGTAAGTTTGAAATTTAAAGAACCTGACCTTTGGAAATTCCTTTAATTAAAGATGTATCACTTCTGCCAAGTACTCATCTAGACTGAATACAAGAACTGACTGAGACTCAGAACTTAATGAACTCATTTTTAACAGAAAACCCAGGATGACTTCATTTACGTGACAATCATCGTCAAGACCCAAGATTTGACAAACTAAGGATACCACCAATTGAACTTCATCTTTGAAAATATGAACATAGTAAGGCAGGAAAAGACCATCTAAGGATTGACCCTCTTTCAAAATGCTGGACAGGAATTTGCAGCGGACTTCAGATCCACTACTTTGGTACAATTCAGCAAGAATGGACTCATTTACAGGTTCATGACTGTCAGGGTAACTGCCGGGCAAGTTTAGGTTTTTACATAGTATTCGAGATGTAGACTGACTCACAATGACCCTTTGAGAAGTGGAATAATTAACAGCGCACCATTCTGCGAACTCGGGAAAATGCAGATTTTGTTCGACAGCAAAATAATATAAAAAGTATTTACAGACATTTAAGACATCATTTCCCTATGAATTATATTGCCACAACCTCTCTTTACTGACTGATACACTTCCTATGGACAGGAAAGGGTCACACACTCCTCGGTCCCTATCAACCAGATAGTCTTCCCTGTCATCTAAAATACGACTAGACCCTTGCAATTCCTTTTCTTGGTCCATAACTCAGTCAATAATGGTAACCAGATAGATGAATTATGGGCGTTTGAGCCTTACCTATTATAGTGGCTGCGTCCGTTCAAAATTGACAGTTAAAGGTTGACGATCACACAGGTCCCTTTCAATCATCCAGCGCCAAATAAAATAACCATCGAACAAGTCAACTTTGTTTGTATAGGACCCCACTCCAGAGGCTCCCTCAGGCAGTTTCCACCAAACCACTTTTTCCTTCGGAATGCACCACGATCGACCACATGTACAGTGGTTTCTATTTCACTACCGCCCTTTACATCCAACTACCGTGCAACTTTTCATTTCGGATCCATCAGCAACCGTCGATCTATTTTGTCTTTATTTTTCAACCATCGGATCAAGCGACACATACCCAATTCTGTCGAGCGTCCTCGTCTTATCAAACGTGCAAGTTCCCGCTCCGGATTCATCCACGATCGTTGATGTAATTCGCCTTTATTTCCCCACCGTCAGATCAAGCGACACGTACCCAATTCCACCGGGTTCCTTTGTTTTATCGAACGTGCAGGTTCACAAGGCGGGGTTTACAAAGATCATAGATCTCATCAAGCTGGATCGACGACCATTGATCTCTATATTACATCAAACACCCAGATATACTTATCCTTCTCGCATTTTTTGAGAGCGAACATAATATAAACTGCCGATCTCCATCTTTTCACTTCGCACCGTTATATTCTTTGATGACTCATCTTTTTTCGCCTCTTGCCAAACTTCCATACCATGAAATTTTAACCAAAGTATTACAAAGTACCATTACTTCTTCTTCACTATGATCTTTTCAAGCCTCTGCTAAGTATGGTTGTTAACACCATGCAAGACTCCATCCTTCCAAACCAAGATATCACACCTGATCCCATACTGAAGCAACACCTCGAAGTGATGTTCCTATCAATGGCACTTCCTGCCCAATCCAAATCCACATAACACTCTAGGTTAATCTTCTAATTAGACTCATACTTGAGCCCATAGTCAACTGTACACTTCAGGTACCTCACTGCATGCTTTGCAACCATCAGGTGAACAGAGTCTCAATGTGTTCACAGCAAAGTAAATATCTGGTCTTGTATACGTCAGGTACATTAAGGAACAAATCATCTAACAATACATCTTGGCATCAATCGAATCTGATGAAGCAACACAATAGATTCAGGTTCGATGCCATAGGTGTGGTCATGGCCTTGTAGTCCATCATCTTGAACCTCTTTAGGATCTCTACTGCATACTTCACTTGTCCCAGGGAGATTTCATCTGCATTCTACCACACCTCAATGCCTAGAAAGTAGTGCATCATATCCAAGTCCTTCATCTCGAACTCGGCAGCAAGTCTCCTTGCAACTTTAATGAGTTCCTATTTTCTATCAGGAACAACTCATCGACATATAACAGGAGCATAATTTGTCTTCTGCCTTCAACCTTGAAGTAAATGTTGGATCCACTTTACTCTCTATAAATCCTAGAGCCATCAGTAAGCTATCCATCCTGTCATACCATGTCGAACCTCAGGATCTTCTGTAGTCACTCCCTTTGAAGTGGAGCATCATTCTCCCTCTGCCTTTCATACTCTATGCACTAAAACATTCTGTATCGGAGTGACAAGTAGCTTCCTCTACTAGTAATATTATATGTATCCATCTAGGGTCACTGGATACCAAGATATTCTATCTTGAAAACATTCTTCTCACACCCATCTGTGAGCTTCTCATCCTCTATAGGATTTCATCTTCAACCTTGTAGCAAAGGTTACGATATTCATCACTCTAGGTGATCTTCAAGCTCCTCATGTATGTGTTATCCCACGGGTTTCTTCTGAGCTCATACAAGTCCTTCTTTCATTTGCACACATGATTCTACATGTCATGTGTCTTAAATCATAGTGGCTGCAAATGTCTCTTCATAGTCTATGCCTTCTTTCCATGAGAAACCTCGTGCTACAAATATTTCCTTGTATCCCACGATGTTTCCATCTACTACATGCTAGATATTATAGATCCATATGAAAGATACTATAGAATTCCCTTTAGGTCTTGGTATTATGTCCTAGACATCATTCGTCTTGAACTGGTACTCTCCTTCCCTTTCTTCTTGGCTACTTCTTCATAGTTGGAAGTCTCCACATCAATGCTGTCACTCAATAGTATCACATAACTGCACTGTGTCTGACGCCTCTTGAATTCTTTTAAAGTATCGTCATATGATTTTTTATCTTGGATTATTTCTTCAACTGTCATCACTTGTTGTTCGGAACAAGTCTCATCCTTCTTTTCTTGTAGGTGATTGTACGCGATCTTTCCTACAAGTCAAATGCATTTGTATGGTTAGAAACATTTAATAAGGCATATTCATAATGGAAAATTCTTATGCATAAATATATGATCATGCAATTATTTTATTCAATAAAACATTCATCCATATCTCACATAAACTTTCTAGATGTCTTCCATCTCTACTAGGACAACATTGATATTGTGCATTAATCCAATATGTCAGCAAAGAGGTTTCATTCTAGATAGGTAGCAATGGAGAGTTATATAGCACCATGGGATACTTACCCATCACATGCATATTAGTAGTATACTATCATTAATGCAAACATTCTATCATGCATAATACATCAACTGAATATAAAAAAATGCATAACAAAACAATATCATGAAATGAAAATTGAATACTTATCTTTATTTGTTTCGTGGGTAGACTTCTTCTTGAGCCTTCAGCTTCATCATCTTCTTCATTCATCATTTCTTATCCAAGTGCTAATATGGATAAGAGGTTCTTCAAGAGTTGATCCCTTCGTATTAGTCATCATTTGAGGGATCTTCTTTGGATGGTGAGAGCTTGATCTTTAGTGGCTCCCAACTTCTTTTCTCTTGTTATGAGTCGAGCTTCTTCTTGTGTGTGCTCTTCCCAGAGTATGCTGAAAGTAATCACTTCCTTCTGGAATGCATTCCTTAAATGAATGAATCTCATGATCCTAGGAGGCCATTGAAGGTGGTTATCAGAACTTCTGTATTCTCCACTTCTTGTTCTATTTCTTCATGTTGTTCTTTGATTTCAGAGACCCTTTTAAAGTATGACTGTATGGTTTCTGCATTTTGTATCTTCACATTCTTCAACTGGTTTCTTGAAGTCATGTTTCGATTTATGTTCTTCCCTTCAAATAGCTTGGTCAAGAAATCAAAACATCACTTTTGGTGTCTTTAGGGAAGACACTTGTGGTATAAGGTGATCCGTGATTGAATTAGCAATGATCTTCTTGGCCTTGACCAATTTCATCTTGTATAAGGATTTTAGCTTCATCTCCCTCTGGAGCTGGAACCTCTCCACTTATGTAGGTTTCCAATTCATTTTCTTCAAAAACCAGTGATATCCAATACTTCCATGCTTGGAACTTGTCAATATCACCAATATTGTCATCAAGATAGTGTGACTAGTCATTTAGAAATGAGAACCTCAAATGTAAATAGCAAAAGATTAGATCTTATTGATTTGAGGTGTGTGTCCTGGTTCTGGAGCTAGTTGATCTAGGGTTTGTTAGAGAAAACCTAATATTCAGAACTTGGAAACTTTTAGATCTAATTGGATAGAAATATAGACCTCTTCAAGGCGAGATGTCCAATGCACTCCTTTTTTGAAAACAATGGAGGGAACCTCCCGATACAGGAATCCCTAGTTTTCCAATTTCTTTTGCAGAAATGATGATACTATTTTTGTAGTATCTTCGAAAGTACTACTCCTCTATGTCTAAAATTTTGTACTAAGGTAACCTCATATGTCCTAGTTACAACACCGAATGTTTGACCAGAATTGATTTCACCAATTGGGACTTATGAGCATTTTCCCAAGGTGACTTATTTCAGGATTGTTCAGCATAGAGACCATGTACGGACTGCCACGTGTCCGTGGTTCATCATTAGGGTTTGAAAATTTTACCACCGATATTAAATTCTATACCTTATCTGGAAAATATTTCAAAATTTCATTTGGACCTTTGTAGCACGAGATATAACAATTCTCCCTAGGTGTCATGTTTAGGGATGAATGCTAGGATAGGATGAAACCCTAAATTGCAGGAATCATATCTCATAGAATATAGTGAGTATGAGTTTGAAAATTTTACATAGGGTACATTAAGAATTTATCTTTGGCCTGTGAAAGTTTCAGCTCTTGAGCATTCTCTAATCTCAAGATATAGTGAATGTACGAAAACTAGCAGTTTCAGTATTTAAGGGTTTTTCAGGCCTGGGGTCAAACTGGGGTTCGACTTTCCTGGAGTTTCACTCAACCAAAAAATTTGACCTTGGTATCTAAAGTTTGATTTTTATGAGGAGATAATTCCTATGCCAGGCTCACTCAAAAATTCCTCTTCTGTAAAAAGCCCTAATTTCCCGCACCAAAAACTAAAAATGCCCAGAATCAAATTCTGGTTCGACAGAAAGATGTGCCCTTCAATGGAGAGTCAACCTAGCATCCTTTTGATGTTGGATTGTGGATAGAGACCCAAAATGTAAGAAGCCCTATATTCTGTAGCTACACAGTGTTTCTTCTTAGGTTAGCTCTGATACCATGTTAGATTTTTATCATTTAAGCAATATGATCTTAGGATCTTATCTGAGAGAATAACATGCACAGTAATAATCACAAGAGACAATAGACACAAAGAATTTTCCTTGGGGAAACCATAAAGGAGAAAACTCACAAATTCCTCATAGATAGAATTAGCACCAATGGTAGTAGTAAAACCTAAAGATAGAAAATATTATCTTTACAACTGTTCTCTCTCTCTCACTTGAGAGAGCTTGTCCTCTCTCACTCATGCACCCAGTTGAGTGAGTGTGTGTTTGTGTGTAGAAAGGAGGAGAGCCTCACTTCTATTTATATTATTCCATTCACTTTATGTCCAGTCAAACAAGTCGGCCTCACTTAGCAATTACTTACCAGGTCTGAATTCTCTAGGAGAGTCTAATAACCATGGTGCCCCACAACTGTGGGGACTTTACCCTCTGATCAACAAGGAGGGTTAACCTTAACTCAATTGTGGGGACTATTTCCTTGACTTACAATGGAGGGTTACCCTCAATGAATTTACATGAATTGTTTACATTATTGAATCTCCCGATATGAACATCGGGGTATGACATGACTCAATTACATTACAAACACTTCCTAATAGAAAAATTGGGGTACAATACATAAGATATACAAGTGAATACATTCCAAAGTTACAAATAAATTAAAACAAATCGGGGAATATGAGGTAGATTTATTCATCCCAGATCTCAGCTCAGATGTTAATATTTTGACAAGATAGACATGGAAAAATATGGGGAGCCTAACATTGAGATGGTCCCTTGTATAGTTGCGACTGGCCAACCATGCCAAAGTAATGTCAATTAGGAGAGTTCCCCACTTTGCTGTGGAAGTTGAAGGTATGAAGACCTATGCCAATTTTGATGTAATTGATGTTGTTGATGGAGGAGAATCCTATCCCACACTGCTGGGGATCAGATGGGGAAATGACAGTATGTTAGTGATTAATTTTAAGAAACGCATGATGAGATTTGAGAATCAGTAATCAAATTCATCGTTCCAATGGATCTAGATGGAGGGAGAATATAAATTGAGCCAGTGAAAGATGAATTTGTTAGAGGATGGGATCATGTTTATAATATTTCAGAAGACTATATACATCTGACTATTGAAGGGGAACTTGGTTGGTGTAGTGCTAGCTCTGTGTCCTTTGACTCTAATGATTCTTTAGAGAATTGGCAGGACCGCTTGCATGAAGTGTCACTATGAAAGTGTGGCTTTATTAAATAGTCACTATGTTGCGTCATGACCGAGACCATTGAATTTCCAATTTATGAAGGATTTTCTGAGCTATATGAGTTTCTTGTTGAATTCAAAGATAAGGTGTCAGAACCAAAGCAATTGCAGGAGTTGGAGGAAGCGTTGAAGGATACCTCAACACACTGGTGGGAGACCCATAAGAAGTTGATCACTGGATGGTCGCAGTGTCCAATATTGATGATAGTTCACTTCAAAGAAACTATGGTGTATGACGTTGGGAGGTACGATAGATGAAATTGTCCTGGTGATCATTTGATTGTGTCAGAATTTGTGGGAATCACAACCAAAGAATGAGTGGGTCCATACCTTTTTCCACACATTGGATGAAATGTGGTGATCTTGGTATTTATCTGTTGAGTTGCGCAAAGACATCACCACTTGGGCGAAGTTGACAGTTTTCTTTAATCACACCTTCAGTTTCTCGGATGCCAATCTGACTGTTCATAATGCACTACAGCTTATCCGTGAAGTTGTCCAAAAGGTGGTGCCGATATAATATCCAAGGGATGCACATGCACATTATCACGTGTAATCGATTATGGAATGTTATAATGTGTCAGGCAATCCCGATGATGCCGATCTGTTGAATGTCAACATTTTGGAAATAGAAGGGAGTCGGGATGTCACAACACTGGACGTACCGACAGATCCCATGAATCAACCACTGAAGATAAGGAAGGTCAACATTGGGACATAAAATCACCCAAATTTTGCAAGTGTCGGAGATTACTGGGACAAAGAAACGATGCAAAATATTACAGACTTGTTGCATGAATTCCAAGATCTGTTTCCTATGAAGTTTTCTAAGATGAAGGGGATACTGGGATATTTAGGAGAGATCAATATCTTGTTGAAACCTGATGTGAAACCAGTAAGGCAGCACCTATATCATCTGAATTCATGATACAAGGTAAGGGTAAAATTTGAGCTTGATCGGATGTTGGATGCTGGAATAATTGAACCAGTTGAAGAACTGCAATGGATCAATCTGATGGTCGTCTAAGACAAAAAAAAGGGTGAGGTTCTGATTTACGTTGACCTGGGAAAACTGAATGATCTTGTATGCATGATATATTTCTGACACCATTCACTGATGAAGTTTCAGAAGGAATAGGAGGTTAGGAGATGTATTCATTCACAAACATAATTTTTGGCTATCACTAGATAAGGATCACAAAAGAGTATTGACACAAAACAACATTTTCTACTGAATGGGATTGTTTTCAGTACACTATGATGCCTTTTTTATTGAAGAATGCCCCTACGATATTTTCCTTGTTTGTTGTCGCTGCATTCAAATATTTCATTAAGAAGTTTTTGCAGGTTTATATGGACAACTGGAAATATTATGGGTTGATCAGATACCATCTAGAAAACATGCAACTGATGCTGGAGAGATGTCGACAGCATCAGATCGCACTGAATTCCAAGAATTGTATTTTTTGTGCACCTTTCAAGATGTTGTTGGGTCACATTGTTTGCAAACAAGGACTGTTGGTTGACCCTATGAAGATTATGTTGATATTGAGCTTGCCACTGCCTACAAATGTGAAAATTCTCAGAGCAACGTTGGGGAACATAGGGTATTATCTCAAGTTCATATGTGGATACACTACGATCACACCATCGATGGAAAACTTGTTGAATAAAGATGCAACATTTGTATGGAGTCAAGAGTGTCAAGGGAGTTTCAACACACTGAAATCCAAGATGGATTCTGCACCAATAATAGCTTTTCTAGATTGGGACAAGGAGTTCCATGGTCACATGGATGCATAGTCTATTGCGCTAGGAGTGGTGCTTGTGTAATGAGGATAAGTACATCTAGATCACCCGATTGCTTTCTCCAATCAGAAGTTGTCATCCACAGATAAGAACTATACAACCACATAGAGAGAAGGTCTAGCCATGGTATATGCGGTACAAAACTTTGGGTATTATCTATTAGGTGGTCACTTTAAGATGTTTACAGACCATTCTTCTTTGAAATACCTAGTCAATAATCCTATGTTGGGGGCGAAGATATGTTGCTGGCTACTTCTCTTTCAAGAGTTTGATTTTGAGATAATTGTGAAGCAGGGTCACTTAAATGTAGGCATTGATCATTTATCCAGAATTGAGATAGGTGAAGAGCCAACAAATATTGAAGATGGAATACCAAATGCACAACTGTTCAGAGTCGACATGGTAGATGATTATTATGATCAAATAATTCAGTTTCTGGCAACAGGAAGCACACTAGAGGATTTAAAAATAAGTCAGAAGAAGCACTTGGTGCGGAAGGCCTCGTATTTCCAGTTGATCGCTAGACATCTATATAAATTAGGAATAGATGAGATTTTTAGGCGATGTGTCCTACCGCATGAACAAGGGAATATTTTAGAAGAGGCCCATGCGGGAGTTGCTGGTGGAAACTATGGAGGATGAGCTACTATGAGAAAGGTGCTTTGCATAGGCATTTGGTGGCCCACTCTACATAATTATGTGACACACCATGCGCGAGGTTGTGATTTTTTTCAACTAACTAGAAAAACATCAAGGAGAGATGAGATGTCGCTAGTAAGTCAGGTGACATTGCAGCCATTTGATAAATGGGTCGTGGATATTGTGGAACCAATCAACCCACCTAGGAAGAGAAATGGTGCATAGTACAGCATTACCACTAGTGGAAAATGAGAGATTAGTGACCAAAAATATGACCAAAATCCACATATCAATGACCAATTTTGGTTTGGCGATCGCTGGTGGCTAATTTACAGTCTTTTATTACGCGACCAAAATTGGTCATTTTTATTTTGGTCATTTATAGCTTTTCAGTTGGTCATTAATTTGGTCATATATTTGGTCATTAATTTTGTCATATATTTAAATTAATGACCAAATATAAGACCACATGTATGACCAAATTAATGACCAGTAGAATATGACCAAATTTGGTTGCGTAATAAAAGACCATCAATTAGCCACCAAAACTATTTTTTGGTCATTGATATGCGAATTTTGGTCTTTTATATCTCATTGATTGGTCACATATCTCTCAATTTTTGGTCATTTTATATACGAATTTTGGTCATTAATCTCATTTATTGGTCACTAATTTAGTCGTTTTATGTTTGGTTATTATATTTTTGTAGTTTTAATGGTGTCCATTATTAATCAATATAAATTTTTAATATGATATATGTTTAAATTAAAAAAAAATCATGGATTATTTATCATCATCTAATACACATGATAATTATGGAATGTCACATTAATCATTTAATTACAACACTTATAAATAATATAAAGTACAACCATATAAGTTAGATCACACAAATTATATTATATGAAATGTCAAGTATTACAATAAATATGAGTTTTCTCAAAAACTATCTTCATATAACTTTACATGAAAATCATCTAGTACATTGATGACTTTTCAAAATATTACAACAGCTAAACAATCCCACTTGTATGTAGCTGCTAAGCCATACTTAGATCCCGCGACAACTTCAAAACCATACTTAGCACCTTGAAACCATCCACAATAGGCTCTTCATACTCAATGGAAAAGCCTCAGCAACAGGCTCTTCATACTCAATGGCCCACTTTTTTAGCTTTCTATTTGCGCACGTGCTTCGATATCCACACTTCACATGCTTCTGAGCTTTCTGAGCTTTATATCTATGCACATGTTTCTGAGCTTTCTGAGCTTTATATCTATGCACATGCTTTTGTATCCGTATCGCAGCAGCATCCCTCCTCGTGTTGTTATAAATCTTACAAGTAAGGTTACCTACAAACAACACATGTTAAGCAATAAATTTTGTTGCTTGCTAAAAAGAGAAAACAAATAAACGAAAAATGTACATAGTACTTTCACAAGATTTAACATGGAAAAAAGAAACAATTCCAACAAACAATAGGTGTACTCAAAATGCATAAACATTTAGAACTAGTAGACCTACAAATAAATGAACATGAAATACCTCTCCATAAGGACTGAATATCAATGGCAGTCACCCCAAGTTCTATATTCTTTACAGCTCCCCACATTCCTTGGTGGACTCCAATATTTGCAATCTCCCATGGAATTCCTATGTATTCGTGATGAAATAGGATCACCTCACAGGGACAATTGTCCATATCCTTTCCTTGAAATATTTTGTTGAAATAAAAAGGAAAATTTAAACAACAAAATATGCAACAACATGAATCTGACAATAACAAGCTATAAGAAAAAACTTGTTGCAGAAAAATCACAAAAAAATGCAACAGAAAATACTTGCTCGGATTCACCAGCTCGAATAGTATAGCTCAACATGTCTTGTTGTCTCTATCTTGGAGTGAAGGGTATGGCACACCCTAGAAAAATTAACCCCAAAACATAAATCAGCCTTTTAAAATCTATTAACTAAAACAAAATGTTAAGAGAATAAAATATTGATTTCATTTTTACTAATGTTGACATAATTAGTTAGATTTAACATCTCAAAACCACTCTACGATCATTATGTTCTCACACAGATGCTTCCTTATGAAGAAGCACATTGACCAAGTTGTTCTTGAATAATATTAAATTTTAATCATATGTTCAATCCTGAAGAACTTACCACATACACAATCAACTCATGATGGACCCTAATGCATCTAGCGAGATATACATAGAAAACTTGGTATCATATACCTTTTATTTCATTTACTAGTTAAAATCAATATGCCTTAGCTAGAAATACAGGTTAATTGCAGCGAGAAGTAGATTGATCGGACATCTCCTTGGGGTTTTTCTGATGGTGCTTTGCAGAATAATCAATGTGGGGGAGGTGCTATCCTTAACTTGGTCGAAAATCAGTCCTTTGAGATGATTGCTGGGTTGGGAGAGGGTAGCAACAACCGTGCCGAACTTTTAAGCTTGAAAGTACTTCTCATATTTACAGTAGAGAAGGGGTGTAGCAACATTAAGGTTTATGGTGATTCTTTGAATGTAATCATTTGGGTAACAAGGATTCAAACATGCAGAGACCTTCAGTTATGCAATATATTACAATCTATCTGGGAAGTCATGGGTACTTTTGATTTGATTACATACACTCATGTTTATAGGGAGAAAAACTTCCATGCAGACTCAGCCTTGAAGGAGGGGCTCCTATTGGATCTAGGTGTGTGGAAGTTTAAGGAACGATTAGGAGATGTTGCCTTTGAATTCTATCACCGTCCCTTTTTTGAAGTGGTGGTTGCATGAGAACCTGTTTCTGCATCTGAGATTGGGTCGGGCCTTGTTTTTATTTGGGTCGGTTATTATTTTTATGGTTTCATTCCTCATATGATATTGTATTTCTGTGCTTATGACATATAGAATTTTTTATATCAGATATTATGTGTCGACGATATGGGCAAGATTTTGTGCCTTTTGCATTGATCGGGTAGGGCCCTGATTACTTTATTTTGTGGACAGTTGGTATATTAGAAATTTGATGGATGGATCAGATTGTGGTTTTGTTACTTTTCTAGGATGAGTTCTGAACATTGGGTACAAATATGCATGGCATATCTACAAAATGTAATTTTGTCTCTCTATATATGATATAAAATTATGCTTTGTTTCCTTGGAAAAGATTGCAGCGAGAATTTTCAGAATATATCATGTGATTCTAAAGCCCATATTTTTATATCAATTCAAGACTAGGTCAATCAAAATTTACAACAATTTTGATCTCAACATGCCTAAGCATGAACATTTGTAGTTTGTCATGAAAGTAATTCTCATAATTATTATCTTTAACACAATCTGGATACAAAAATGAAAACATCACCAACTAAATAGAGCAGGTGCTATTTCCAATCAAAGATCGAGAATAAAATTATAAACACCCTTTAATAAAAATCATATTAATCAAAAAATCAAGCATGCAACCTGGAGGATATACATAATGATGAATAGGAATTGGTTCAGGTTGCAATTGCAACAGGGACCAAATATAAATATTTTCACAAATGTTTCTTGTATTTGTTTAAGCACCAAGGAACTGAGGAAAAATGAAGTTTTTAATCCTTAACCAGACACCCTATAACATGAGGAAAAGAAAACAAAAATGTTATCCTTGTTACTACCTAGAGCTGATTGGGATCACATCAAATGGCACGTATCTCTTTAAAAGCTTCTCAACTAGAAATCCAACTTTGATGTACCCCTTCAATCACTCTATGAATCATATCATACAGTATATTTACACCAAAAGGTTAACTAGAACAAATTAAAAGTAAATCAATTATCAAATAGTGAAGAGCCATGCCTTTGTCACACACAAGTATGTCTTTTTAGACTCCCAAATTCAACGACCAATGACATACTCTTGATCAATATAGAAGAATGGAAACTACAGGATTTGACACCAACTAAAATATAAAAAACAAAATAGAGCATCATGAAAACAAAGAGTAATGTCAATTCTCTACTGCACACCTTTTTGGCCCAATGGACAATCTTCGTTCCTATTCGTGGGAACTCTTCTAAAGTATTCGTGATGAAATTCCCATGTCTTCGTGATGAAATAGGATCACCTCACAGGAAGACAATTGTCCATCTCCTTTCCTTGAAATCTATTGTTGAAATAAAAAGGAAAATTTAAAAAACAAAATATGCAAGTACTCTGACAATCACAAGCTATAAGCAAAAAGTTGTTGCAGAAAAATCACAAAAGAATGCAACAGAAAATACCTGCTCAGATGCACCAGCTAGAATATTATAGGTCAACATGTCTTGGTTTCCTCTGTATTGGGAGGGAAGGGTATGGCACAACCTAGAAACATTAACCCCAAAACATAAATCAGCGTTTTAAAATCTATTAACTAAAACAAAATATTTAGAGAGTAAAATATCAATTTCATTTTTACTAATGTTGACAGAATTAGTTAGATTTAACATCTCAAAACCACTCTACGACCATTTTTTTCTCACATAGATGCTTCCTTTCTGAAGAAGCACATTGACCAAGTTGTTCTTGAATAGTATTAAATTTTAATCATATGTTCCACCCTAAAGAACTTACCACATGCACAATCAACTTAGGATGGACCCCAATGCAACTAGCGAGATATACACAGAAAACTTGGTATCATATCCCTTTTATTTCATTTACTAGTTAAAATAAATATGCATTAGCTAGAAATAGAGGTTAATTGCAGTGAGAAGTTTCACAAGATATCATGTGATTGTAAAGCCCATATTTTTATATCAATTCAAGACCAAGTCATTCAAAATTTACAACAATTTTGATCTCAACATGCCTAGGCATGAACATTTGTAGTTTGTCATGAAAGCAATTCTCAGAATTATTAACTTTAACATAATCTAGATACAAAAATGAAAACATCACCGACTAAATAGAGCAAGTTCTATTTCCAATCAAAGATTGAGAATAAAATTATAAATACCCTTTAATACAAATCATATTAATAAAAAAATCAAGCATGCAATCTGGAGGATATACATAATGATGAATAGGAATTGGTTCAGGTTGCAACTACAATAGGGACCAAATAGAAATATTTTCACAAATGTTTCTTGTATTTGTTCAAGCACAAAGGAACCGAGGAAAAATGAAGTTTTTAATCCTTGACGAGACACCCTAGAACATGAGGAAAAGAAAACATAAATGCTATCCTTGTTACTACCTACAATTGATTGGGATCACATCAAATGACACATATCTCTTTAAAAGCTTCTCAACTAGAACTCCAACTTTGATGTACCCCTTCAACCACTCTATGAAGCATCTCATACAATATATTTACAACAAAAGGTCAACTACAACAAATTAAAAGTAAAACAATTATCAAACAGTGAAGAGCCATACCTTTGTCACACAGAAGTATGTCTTTCCAGACTCCCAAATTTGACGACCAATGACATATTATTGATCACTACAGAAGAATGGAAACTGCAGCATTTAACACCAAATAAAATATAAAAAATGGAATAGAACATCATGAAAACCAAGAGTAATTTCAATTCTCTACTGCACACCTTTCTGACCCAATGGAAAATCATCATTCCCATTCTTTCTCACTCTTCTAAAGTCTTTGAATAGAGAAGCATGTCATCCCACTTAAGACGGAACTCATCATCATAGAAAAAGTCTCTCATTAGTTCAGGTGCAACATCCTCATATACTGTTCTTCTTTGAGAATGTGGAGGACCAACCTAGAAAATAGAAGTAGTAGCATGGTGAAGGAAAAGTCAATTAAAAGGTCAAGGAAGTTGAGAATGTAAATTGCATGCACTACTAAGAATCTTAAACACCGCGAGTATTACAATAGCCTTTGTATCAATTTGAAAAAAATAGAAAACTACCTTTGGATCATGATGCCAATATTGGTAATACATGGTTGGGGTTGAACGATCCATGGCTTGATGCCATGTAGGGCCTCCATCTATGGCTTGCAAAAAATTACACAAGTGTTCTAAGTCTTCATCCATAACAACCAATATCTCTTGGTCTGCATTATGATCAGATGTACTAGAGCTCAGACTTTCTTTGCAGCCTATCTCTTTCAGTTTTGTAAATTATCAATATAAAAAGGTTATCCAATTATAACTGTAAAAGAATAATGATTATTTACATGAGATATAGTTCGAGATAGAATTTCAATAAAAAATTCTTCTGCTTCTAGGGTGCCATGTAGGTAGGCCAGGCTCTTGTATTTGTTTTCTACATTTATAAAACTAGAATCTAAATTACTATATTTTAAGTGATATTTCACTCAGATTGTCGTTTCCATACAATCATCTCACTCTGAAAGAAGCAGCACCATTTACCAGTATAGTTAAAGACAACATGAAAAGAAGAAAACAAGTTCTCCTTTCTCATGTCTTTTTCATTGCCCATAACATTCAATACTTTTGGGGGTGCATACCTTGATTTATTCTAATGAAAATTGTGTCCAAAATTATCCTATAGATAAGTTGAAACTTGAAATTCGTATGCTTAAATCTCATGGTGCTACTTTCAATAAAAGATATATGTAGCAGATTTAGAGAAACTCCCAATCTTTTCCATCTGTAGTTTGAAATTTTATTACTCTAACATTGTTGTTGATAAATTACATAATGGGACTTGAAGTTCTATTGTTCGCTACAGAGACATGTGAAGGAAAGCTGAGCAAGGCTAGTCAAATATATTTCCATGGGAGAAATTCTGCAAACCTTCGAATCCTTATCTAATGACCCCTACCCATGAGCCAGTATGTATGCATGACTCCATAAAAGAACTTTAAAAATTGGATATTTTTATATTTCTTCAGAGAGAGAATTAATTGGCATTGGCTACAATGTGTATTTAAAACCACCAACTTAGTTATACTTTTCTTTTCAAAGATTGTAGAAAAAATGTGAAGTATTTTTTAACAAGAAACTCATTACATAACCTGCAAATAAATGGCATAGCTACCCAAAAAATGCAACAACATATAATTCTTCTGCTTGCAACTACAAGATTCTTCTATCTTTTATTACACACCTAATTTACAAGAGAAAATACCATACATGAAAATTCAAATGTGCAGTGTGAAAACCTTGAGATTTCCCTTTCTGATCTTCCTTGTTGACTTAAATATAGTTGGAGTTGTTAGTTCTAAGTGAGATAACCAAATTAAGCATCAAGATAATATATACAGTATTTTTCTTTCGAAAATTACAATCAAAACTAAGAAAAGTTCCACAAAATTCCATCTAGAAAAAATATTAATATGAAGTCAATGTCTAGCATTACCTACTAAGTTTTTCAAATAATTACCAGGAAAATGGAAGTTCACACACATATGTAATTCGACTTTGTCCTTTATGATCATGAAATGAACAGTGGCATGCCGCATGACTGAATCATGAGATAAAAATAACTGACAAAGTTAATGTTATAGCTTCAAAAAAAATTAAAAATGAATACTTACACATCCATGGGAGAGCAGCTGCATTCCCTCTCTCCAGCCAAGTTTTGTGCGGAATATCTTTCATCAAATCTCTTCCTACTATTGTCAGATGATAATCGGGATAAAATTCCTGTGCCATTCAACTTTGAGAAGTTGTCGATTCAGACAGGCTCCTCCAAACTAGACATCCTAAAGCTGGGGATCAACTCTGTACCTGGGATTCTTCCCCACAGTAAGAATTGCCACTGCTGGACTAATATGGACAAGGTATTAAATGTAAGCATCATTTTCTTGAAATCTAGAAGTAATTATAGTTTAATAATGCCAATGATGTAGTAGCCTCTATGCCTGTCCCAACTCTATTTGCATACCTATAAGATACAAAGAAAAAGTAGTAAACCCCAAACACATAGAAAAGGCTACATGAAAACAATATCTAATAGGATATTTTGCCGATAGTGACTAAATTTAATATTATTTACACTTCTATCTCCTTACAACGATCTATATTAAAATCCAGAAAACAATTCCTACCCCTAATGTTCAAAATCTACCATCTATCTTAAGACTAGAATTTATGAAACATATGTGTACACACCAAATCTTGATAAAATAGTAAATTTTTGTGCCTTACCTTGTTTTTAAGTCTTCAATAGGGAGAAAAAGAATGGGATACATTATATTCAAATGATATGTATGATAATTAGGATTTAGAACCATATATTGCTAGTCAAAGCATGCTATTCAACATACATAGTGAATAAATTTCATTATATGCAATGTATATTTCCTCATATTTCATTTGAATCTTCAAGAAAAAGCATCAATTCAACATTTATTTTCTCCCAAAACAAATATAAACTCCAAAACACAAAACCCAACATTCCTACTATTAATGATTTACCATGGAAGAACAAAATAGACCTCAAGAAATGGATTTTTGTTTTTTCTTGCTAAGAATGAAAATCACATTTCACATATGAATAAGATTTTATAACTGCATATGCACATAAAATAATCAGGAGATGTGGTGGACAATTAAAAAAATGTCATTTATTATGAATGATGTTGCAACAATTCATTAAGAGGGTTATAGCCTGAGGTAGTCTACCCAAGTATATCAAATACATGCACCACTCTCTAACACAACTTGCCATACATTGCATCATTTAAAGTACCCCAATATAACTGAGGTGTTCTAACCACCTCACTAACCTAAACACTAATTAACTTTATTACCATATTAAAAACATGCTCACTTAATAGTAGAAGTTAATAAGCACTACAATCTCCCTTATTCTAGACTGTTAAAAAGGTGTATCAACAAGCCTAATATAATAATGACTACTATGCTTTGTCAAACTTAGTCTTGGTCATTATTATCTTGTTTCCTACTTTTTGGTCATTCCTGAAAGCATCTTTAGCATATTAACATAGAAACCTCTTACATGGATGTATGATTTCAAGGGCAGGACTTTAAGTAAACTTCGAAAAGATGTTTGAGCTTCTCTCAACATCCAAATTATCGCAAAGATCCCTGTTCTAGGTGTATTATACACAAAAGGAGATCTCCAATTTCCATCTGTAGGGAAGTTGCAAGTACATATGGTTACAATCTAGAAAATACCAATCTGTAGGGAGGTTTCGAGGGAATTGTGACAATATAGAAAATACCATAACCATACATAAATTTTGGCTACATTGAAATATTACGGGTTTTCAGGCTTTCCTATGCCTCATTTTTTCTAGATTGAGACCAATGGTAGCCTCAAGTATAAAAGAATGGCATAATATGAATCCACTGGACCACTCAGGACTCCTAAGTCCCTGACAAGCATTTTCAATTTATAGTATTATACTGCAATCCAAATCATCATGTGGATCTAAAGCTGATAAAAATGCTTGTATACCTTAGAAAGCTAGGAAATTAATCATTTAAACTGAACTACAATACAAAATATATCATCCTTGCTCTCTTGTTTCAAATATTCTACTGGTAACTGCTTTTATTCTATTTGTGGATCCTTGATTTTACTAACAAAATTGATAGCTTCTTGATTATCCATCACCTGGGTACCATAAAAAATAAGGTGAGAGCAAAACATATATTTGAAGCTCTTGATATATTACCAAAAACTATTGTAGAATACCAACCTTCCATAAACAATCACTGGCCAAAATTAGAAATTGTGTTTCTGAATCCATGTCTGATTCTTTCACATCAGGATCTAACCATAGATGTGTTTTGAGACTTCTATCTCTGAAAGCTCGAGAAACTGCAAGCTTCCCATTTACTCTCGGCACATCTCCTGCAATTAAAAAATTACATTTCTTGAGTTTGCAACTTAAGTAGCAATATTGTATTCCTTCCATAGCTACCAATCATACACTTCAAACAAAGTTCACATAATGAATGAAAATTCAGATTTCAATTTTTCAAACATCCCCATCAAAATCAATACACAGTTTCTATCCAAAAATTCTTCTACAAAAATCCCCATGTTAGTGAAGATAGCCATGATAATTTTCTTGCATTCGTCTAAGAACTTGGAAATTCAATGTCAATATAATATTTAATGTATTTATTCTACTTTTCTAGACCTCCAAATCTCCCCTTAAGAAAAATCTTACTTTCATTAATATGCAAATAAGTCAAAACCACCTACAATGTTTGAGACAAAACCGCCCTATTGTCGATGCTTCCACGTGCTTTACTAGGCTCATGGTCAACTGAAAGCTAAATAGCCTTTCCATTTCTGCTAAAAAATGCTCTAGAGTTGCCAACATTTGCATGAGTGTGTATAAGAATGACATTGTTTGTGTTATCATAGGCTTTCATTATGGCCCTAGATGGATGAACCCAGAATTCTTCCTGAAATAACACATAATGTAATTAGAAAGTATTGAGCAACAGAAAACCCCGCTCTAGTTAGTCATGAAAATAAATATTAAAGTTATTCAATTATGGTACCAGGTACATCACAACAGCCCTACTCATGCTTAAATAATATATAATCCAAAATTAATTCCTCACAATCAGTGTTGATTCCTCCAACAATAAATGATATCCAAACAGAGACTAACAGGCCAGCCCTGTAAAGTAATGAATTATTCAAACTTCAAACTAGGGCTACAAAATCGTAAGTCCACTATGGCTTAAAACATGTTAAAACTACTCAAGGGAACATGATACTGTAATGCAAGGAAAATCAAATCCAATTTACAAATTATGAATAAATTGCCACGGCATCTACCACAGTTCCCTTTACCGAGCAATTTGGTCACTCACCTCACTCAAAATGTTTGCAAACAGATTCTTCTGCAGGTACGAAGCCACACTGTCACCTAAATGACCGTCGAAAATAGCATATAAACCCAACTCATGGCCTTTGATCTGAGTAAAATCTACAACATGATAGTCCTCCATAGGATGACTAGCTTTTCATTTCACTAGATTGAATCCATGGACGATTTTATTGGAACTTAGGTGGCTCGTGCCTTTCCCAGAATTGCAAGAAGAATTCCCTCCAGTCAACATCTGCACAAAAACAAATATTTTTTTAACATAGAAACAAGAAAAAAATCAAAATAGACGACAACAAATAATTAAGTTGAAGAATTTGATGAGAGTCTACAATGAATTTAAGTGCAAACTGGGCCACCATTTCTTCGCAGTTAAAGAGTTCAACTCTTGTATTGAATTGAAAATATGGTCAGTGTCGTAAGGTTTTAGAGGTGGGTAGATAATTAATATGCAGGCCAAATTTTTTGATTAACTAATATTTCCATGCAAACATTTCCTTTTCTACCCTTGAAAGGTGCATGTCCTTGTCAATGTAAAGTTAAGAATCAAAATGTCAATTTCATGATTGTATAATAAGAGAAAGGATTTGAAATTGAATATACGTTGGGCTGTGATCAACTTAAGGAACTTGCAAAGACGATGCATTAGAGGAAATTTCAACTCAAAATGTGCCTTTTAACTTTTATTCAAATTTGATGTCATCATGTGTTATCCAATGAAATTGCTTTAAATTTGAAATACCGTATAGGTCTTAAACACTTTTTTAATATAAATTTGGGCATAGGTATCATAAAAAAACTACTTTTTTTGTTTGTATTTTTTACATATCTCCATGTGTTTTTACTCAAATTTCGATCGGGAGAGCTCGTTGGAAGCGGAATTAAATTATGCATCCAACGAGTACCCACTCGGCATACTTTTTATGGACCCCGCTACCCCAAAACAAGAAATACCTGAAAAAATGAAATGATGATGTCATCATTCCATTTTTTTAGGTATTTCTTATTTTTGGGGTAGCAAGGTCCATCAAAAGTATGTCGAGTGGGTACTCGTTGGATGCAGAATTTAATTCCGCATCCAGCTAGCACTCTCAATCGAAATTTGAGTAAAAACACGGGGAGATATGTCAAAAATACAAACAAAAAAGTAGTTTTTTGCTTTTCTTCCTCCAAAATTAATAAATATTATTTTATTATTTTAACTATTATTTTATTAATTCATTTTAGGAGGCCCATTTTGAGTTGAAATTTCCTCTAATGATACAAGTTCAAAACCTAGGGGTGTTTCTTTCCATGATAAAATGGTTGACCAAAGTGTTTTGAGGTGTGGGTCAAGTTAATGTGGCAACACTTGTTCTGTGATAATGCGGAGGTGCTGTTAAAAGGTGTCCCATGCTAATGTTGTCTTCAATGTGCATGGGACTAAGTGCATTGGTCCTATTTGACTTTGACAGAACAAATACCTCTTAGCAACATCTTTTCTTTAGAAGGTAGCATGTTTGTAAAGCAAACGCAACAACAAAATTCCGCTATAAAAATCTGATCTGAATGATAGCAAAAAGATGCATTAAACAAACAAGTGCCTCCACATCAAAGTACGACAAGAATAAGGCAATCTAAATAAATAGGTACCAAAAGCACCCAAAAACATATGGCAACATACAGAAAGGAAAAATGCAAAATGTGAAACATTCTCACAATGAAAATCAATCAGGTAATGGATGGAATAAGGTTGGGAGTTAATATGATAACAAAATTAAAACTCTAATAAAATACACTTTCTTTAGGCAATAGATGTTTTTTTTCCTCTTTGCAGGAAATGCTTTGACTAAGATTACTTGGTTCTAATACAAGATTCTAAAGTAGGGCCAATCAGACATCTTTAAGAGCTTTCATGAACGTACTATCAATTCTCCTATTATTTCATAAATTCTTTATATAAAATAAGTTCATAAAATCAACTCAGATGTCATCAGTCTACTTTTCTATTGTACATAAAAGCAAAACTTCCTAAGACTAAGATATCCAAATACTTCTCCCCAATCTATACAGACTCGATCACACTATCAACATAACTGATAACTCCAATATAACATAGAACTTATATAAGTAATATAATCCTATAAACTCATCAAGTAAGCTGCATTCATCATCTTAAAGTTGAACATGGATCTGGAAGCCATTCTCATTTGAAATTACTGCTTCAAAGCTCTATTTCCATTTGTACCAATCCAGCAGTTTCACTGCATGCAAGAGTAGTTCATAACCCAAATGCCAGTGGACGTTGGGAGAAATGATAAATTTGTACATGCCTGAAATAGCATCTTCACTCAGACATGTTATATGATAAGTATCATAGATTGAGAATTGGACAAAGTCCATGCATGGAAGTATAGTGCATGCAAAGGATTAGTCAACATGTAGGGCATGCAGTGTTTTTGGTTCTGGTGCATGCATGCACCATTTACAAAATGCATGATACCAAATTGATTGTAACAATAACTAAATGTTGTAAATGGTGCATATCATTTATTGAAAATACCATAAAAGAATACAGTCCGCGGTTCACCATGTATTTTCTGCAACTGATTTTTCTGTACCCAACACAAAAAGTAAAATCGTTTCCAGCTACAAGATCCAATTCTCAATCCAAAGTTCGAGGATTTGACAAGCATGACACCTTTTTTAACTTCTTGCTGCTATAATATAACCCTCTACACCATATTGCTTCATATCTCAGCAAACCCTTCCATATCACTCAGATCTAGCAAGACCCTATTAAATATGATGTGCTTTAAACTGTTCTTCGATCCTGTAGGCTCTGATACCATGTCAAACTTTATTGAACCCATCTTCAAGATTAAGATTTCCACAAATTTTATAACCCAGAAAATTAACCATAAAAAAATTAACTCTGATTTTGAATCTGAGCACTACTAAGTTCAATTTACCAATTATTTTGGGGTTAATGTTGTAAATAGCAATAATACAAGGCACTTGTAGAGACGATGATACAAGTTCAAAACCCAGGGGTCTTCCTTTCCATGATAAAATGGTTGACCAAAGTCCTTTGAGGTGTGGGTCAAGTTAATGTGGCAACACTTGTTCTGTGATAATGAGGAGGTGTTGTTAAAAGGTGGCCCATGCTAATGTTGTCTTCAATGTGCATGGGACAAATTGCATTGGTCCTAGATGACTTTGACATAACAAATACCTCTTAGCAACATCTTTTGTTTAGAATGTAGCATGTTTGTAAAGCAAATGCAACAACAAAATTCTGCTATAAAAATCTGATCTGAATGATAGCAAAAAGATGCATTAAACAAACAAGTGCCTCCACATCAAAGTGTGACAAAAATAAGGCAATCTACATAAATAGTTACCAAAAGTACACAAAAACATACGGCAACATACATAAAGGAAAAATGTGAAATGTGAAACATTCTCACAATGAAAATCAATCAGGTAATGGATGGAATAAGGTTTGGAGTTAATATGATAACAAAATTAAAACTCTAATAAAATCCACTTTCTTTAGGCAACGGATGTTGTTTTTCCTCTTTGCACGCAATATGCTTAGACTAAAAGATTACTTGGTTCTAATACAACATTCTAAAGTAGGGCCAATCAGACATCTTTAAGAGCTTTCATGAACGTACTATCAATTCTCCTATTATTTCATAAATTCTTTATATAAAATAAGTTCATAAAATCAACTTAGATGTCATTAGTCTACTTTTCTATTGTACATAAAAGCAAAACTTCCTAATACTGAGATATCCAAATACTTCTCCCCAATTTATACAGACTCGATCACACTATCAAGATAACTGATAACTCCAATATAACAAATAACTTATATAAGTAATATAATCCCATAAACTCATCAAGTAAGATGCATTCATCATCTTAAATTTGAACATGGATTTGGAAGCCATTCTCATTTGAAATTGCTGCTTCAAAGCTCTGTTTCCATTTGTACCAATCCAACAGTTTCACTGCATGCAAGAGTAGTTCAGAACCCAGATGCCAGTGCACCTTGGGAGAAATGATCAATTTATACATCCCTGAAATAGCATCTTCACTCATACATGGAAGACGATAAGCATCAGAGATTGAGAATTGGACAAAGTCCATGCATGGAAGTATAGTGCATGCAAAGGATTAGTCAACATGTAGGGCATGTAGTGTTTCTAGTTCTGGTGCATGCATGCACCATTTACAAAACACATGATACCAAATCGATAGATGACTTTTCAAATAGACAGATGAACTAACATAGATGACCTTTTCAAATAGACATATGAACTTTTCCAAGAATCCATGGGGTGAGTATCATATATTTCAATAACATAAAGACTAGAAACATTCATCTCTGAAATATACAATAATGTCTAGACTGGTTTATTATGCAGTGAAACAAAATATATCAAGGGAATCATTTAGAGAATATGAAAAGTTTAGGGCTCAAACTTAACTCATGCCTATTCGAAATCCACATTCTACCCGCGGCTTGGGAATCCTGCAATTGCCAGACAGTTGATTGTAACAATAACTAAATGTCGTAAATGGTGCATATTATTTATTGAAAAGACCATAAAAGAATACAGTCCA
>LPNX010440234.1:364905-402405 GCA_001517045.1 Pseudotsuga menziesii
TTAATAAACATTAAATATGACCACGTTGGAGGCATGCTAAATAAACTAGTTGAGGTTATAAGCTAATAAAACTTGTTCTTAAACAAGGAGAGACGAATGAATGAACATCACTATAGAGAGGTTATATATGGACTATGCGTCGCTATAGTGACAATCGTCGAGGACATTTTCATTTTTTCCCAAAATTTTAAACTGTTTTTCAACGAAAAAATTTCGATTTTCACTTACTCGTGGCAAACTATCGTGGGACTTTTGAGCCATATGTAGTAGTGGTTCTAGGGAAACGCATGTCCTTTTATGAGGCCATGGTTACTAGAATTCAATCCAGCCACAATGTCACTCTCAGCCATTCCATGGGTTAGATTACCGAATCTGATTGTCCATTTCTACAAGTGAGATTTTGGAGGAAACTGCATTATCTCGTGGTCATGATAAAAGAAGGGTTCAAGAAGGCATGTTTACCTATGCTAGAATCTGTTGGAGATAGACCGGAGCAAGTGATTTCCAGAAATGACATGGAACGGGAACATAATATGTAGACATTAGATTAGGAAAATACATCATTCAGACATCGTTTGATGAGTTTGGTCACTATGTGGAGAATTTAGTAAAATGTACAAATTCATTGTCAAATTTGTAATTTTTTTCATTGTCGGAGTGACAACTAAAAATGACCAAATAAATGACCAATTTTTATGTGGTCATTTTTAGTCTACATATCCCGTGACCAAATTTGGTCATTTATCTTGGTCGTTTTTAGTGGGTTTTTATCCCATGACCAAAAGTGGTCATTTATCTTGGTCTTTTCTAGTTAGCTCACTTAAATTTATCAATTTTCGTCATTTATCCATTGACAAAAACTGTGGTGACCAAAAGTTTTGGTCTCCTGGTCACTAATCTCTCATTTTCCACTAGTGTACACCGACAAACTATTTAACAGGATTGTCGGAGGTTACACAAGTCATGGATTGTACCACTGCGATAGTAGTAAGGTTCCTATTTGACAACATTGTGACGCGGTTTCTATTTCCAATTATATTGATGAGCGACCAAGGGATTCACTTCATCAATCGCATGGTAAGCGCGCTGACAAAAGAGCTACATATACAACACAATAAAAGTACCATGTATCATCCATAGGTGAACGGGACGGTGGAGGCATTCAACAAAATATTGGAGCATGCGCTTACAAATGTATGTAATGCAAGTCACGATGAATGGGACCTGAATATTCCAGCAGTTTTATGGGCATATCGCACCACTTGTAAGAGATTCACACGAAAAACACCATTCAAATTAGTATATGGGAAAGAGGCCGTCATGCCTTGGAATACATTGTTCTGACTCTGTGCATTGCAGCAGTGATGGGTATGGACAGTGAAGCAGCTCTAAATGAGCGTATGGAGCAATTGATGTAGCTCGAGGAGGACTGATTTATTGCAAGATTCCACCATCGCGTTGGGAACACTAGTGGAAAATGAGAAATTAGTGACCAAAAAAATGACCAAAATCTGCATATTAATGACCACTTTTGGTTTGGCAATCACTGGTGGCTAATTTACGGTCTTTTATTATGCGACCAAAATGGGTCATTTTTATTTTGGTCATTTATAGCTTGTCAGTTGGTCATTAATTTGGTCATATATTTGGTCATTAATTTGGTCATATATTTGAATCAATGACCAAATATATGACCACATTTATGACCAAATTAATGACCACATGACAAACTAGAATATGACCAAATTTGGTCGCATAATTAAAGACCGTAAATTAGCCACCAAAACTGTTTTTTGGTCATTGATATGCGAATTTTGGTCATTTATATCTCATTGTTTGGTCACGTATCTCTCAATTTTTGGTCATTTTATATGCGAATTTTGGTCATTAATCTCATTTATTGGTCACTAATTTAGTCATTTTTAGTCGTTTTATGTGTGATTATTATATTTTAGTAGTTTTAATGGTGTCCATTATTAATCAATATAAATTTTTAATATGATATTATGCTTAAATTAGAAAAAGAATCATACATTATTTATCATCATCTAATACACATGAGAATTATGCAATGTCACATTAATCAGTTAATTACAACACTTATAAATAATATAAAGTACAACTATATAAGTTTTAAACCGCACAAATTATATTATACGAAATGTCAAGTATTACAATAAATATGAGTTTTCTCAAAAACTATCTCCATATAACTTTACATGAAAATCAGCTAGTACGTTGATAAATTTTCAAAATATTACAATGGCTAAACCATCCCACTTGTACTTGGTTGCTAAGTCATACTTAGATCCCGCAACAGTTTCAATTAACCCATACATAGCACCTTGAAATCCTCAACAACATGCTCTTCATACTCAATGGAAAATCCTCAACAACAGGCTCTTCATACTCAATGGCCCACTTAGTTAAGTTCACTCCTGCAAAATCCAATAAAAAAATCTCAATAGAAAAACAATGAAGCAAATTATTTATAATGTTCAATAGATAACAACAATAACCAAGTTCATGTGCAAAATAGGAAAATCTAATCTAACAAATTCAAATTAAGAATTCAAAACAATAAGGATTCAAAACACATTAATGTATTATCTTTCATGCAATTATTTGTTGTACAAGAAATAAAAAACCATTGTGCAATGGTATATTTTAAGTACAACTAAGTGCAATGGTACAATTCAGTTTACTACATTAAATGACAACTATCATGCTTAATTAAAACTATGAAATAATTTAAATTGTCAATGTAGGTGTTTGGATTACTACACCTCACTAACTAGACATAAATTCGAGTGCACTACAATAGAAAGAATTTACAAATTCAACTAGCCACCTGACTATAGTTACAAAATATTACCTATATCATAACAGCACTAGAATGAATCATATTTTTCACCCCAACCATGATAGGTAACAACCTTAGATCTTCCAGCTTCTTGCGGAAGCATATAAATCATGATCCCAGTCTCATTACATTTTTGGATGTTTAGAACACCATTTGTCAGAGCATGCTCATAATAATATACATAGGCCATTACTTTGGTCCAATGAAACAAGTGACAAGAAACCTGCACTTGGAAAAGAACAGAGGAATTAGCTAATCAATAAATATGTAAATATATACACAAATACATACATGCACACCTCATTTACTTCAGAACCAAAATTCCTAAACCCTTAGTTGTGTTGAAAGATGTAAGACAATTTTGTTTGCATCAGATGTGTTGAGCATAAGAGGTTTATCTGTTGGAGGGTACTACAGCCTATGGTATCCTCATTCACAATGATCAACAGCCAAGGGAGTGATGTAGTAATTTTTTCCCAAGCTGATCTATGTGATCAGTGAACAAAAATCAATATAAACAAACAGAAAACAACAACTTACGTGTCTACTGAAAGGCATTGAAACCCGATAGGTTACACATAAAATAGTGTCATTATTAGGATCTGGAAGTTCTAATTTCAAATCAGTTTATCCTCCAATTAGTTCAACAGAACACCCTATAGAATATTCCATTGTAGTAAGTGGCCTTCTAAAATCTTGAGGAGGTAAACTTATATCCAACAAGTTCTGATGATCTATAAGTAAGGCAGCCCCATTGTGCATGATCCTATGAGATACAACCATGCTTGGATTGTTTGACAGTGATATTTCATCCAACCTTCACACTCCATGTACTCTTGTACACCAATAGTACTCCTGGTCTGATTAAGCATCCCATTCCATGGATTCTCTGACATGTGACCAATATATGAAGAAAAACTAGATGGTGGTGAATCAGACACTAATGTATGCCCAGAACTATTGGCAATGTGTCTGTCAGTACTTGTACTAGCTTCTACTGCGGATTGCCGATTATAATTTTCTATTGACCCATAACATGCATACAAATATTGAGAACAACTTTGGTTAACGAATTGGCTTGCAATTTGTGATATGTAACTCACACTTAAATCTCGAAGACCTTGAAACATTCACTACCTCCCCCTGACACGCAAGAGATTTGTTGCTAAATTCTACCACTTTCCTATTCAAACTTACTTGCTCTTGTAGTTTGTGATATGGAACTCACGCTTAAATATTAAAGGCCTTGAAACATTCACTACCTCCCCTTGACACGCATGAGATTTGTTGCTAAAGTATACCACTTTCCTATTCAAACTTACTTGCTCTTGAGTCATTTGATTTACACTTGAATGAAATAGACAATTACTGTTAGAACCACCAACTGGTTCACTCAGATCTTCAACCATTCTATCAACAGCAATAGGGGAAAGGTCATTATAGATGGTCTCAACATCTCTAGTTGCTAAATCAATAAGTATCCTATTTGAATCATTGATAAGCATAGTTTCCATACGATACAAAGAAGATCTGACTCCAAAAATCAGATCTCTGTAGATTATGCAATAGTAAGTTATGCACAGTACACATCATAATAACATACAACTAACATGAAAGAAACCATAAACTACACACATTGATAACTTTGTATTGAGAATTCCACCAAGCGTTCTTGCTGGGACGACCTTCCTGCAAAGCAACTATTTTTTATCTGTTTAATTGCAACATCTGATCCCCTCCATTTGCCATGGTATATTGTTCCGAAGGTACCAGAACCTAGATCTTGCAATTCTTCAAGGTCAACATTCTTTATTATCTATTGACAAAAACATATGACAAAAGGATTCTTTTAAATAACAATTCCCAAATTATAGGGACAATAATATTATGATCCAATTAATTAGCATATTGATATTGAAATTTTAAAACCTGCAATCCATGAGAACTAGCTTCATCTTCAACATTGACTGTAGAACTAGTTGAGTCATCATTATCCGATTCCTTAACTTTAGCATCCTGAACATTTGAAATGTCAGCTCAATGCACTTCAAAATGCATCTGCTAAAAACATCCTAAGAATGTTAAAGACTAGGTAGGATATCCATAAAAAATCCACACGTCTTCATTTATAAGAATATCCTCCTCCACTGCTTGAGTTACTCTACCATTTGAAGTGTGTTCCGTGTGTTCCTCATGTTTTACATCATCATTGACTTGAGCCCATTCATTCATTGATAATGTTGGAGGAGGAAGAAGTGGTGGCTGAAGAGCAACTTCAGCCACATTCTCTGCCACACTCTGTAACTCTGCTTTGACATGCTCATTTGACATACCTTTCTTTATTTTTTCATGGGTAGAGATAGCACCTTCTCCCTCAAATTTAAGGCTAAAATAAACTAAGTTACCACCAGACAGAGTTGGAATATCATTATCTGATGAAGAAATAAAGACATTGGGCTCAACCATCCAAGAGGTTTCTGATGTTTCTGAAGTGGCTAATTTCGGAGATAAAAATTTTAACCATATTTGAATCAATAATACTGATTGGAAAGGCTGTAACTTCAGGGCCAAAACTTATTTTCCCTCCATCATAAGAGGAATTGGACATAACTTTTGGTTGCACATAAACAAAATGCTCATTATCGCCTTCAAGAAGGCTTCTAACTAATCCTAGTGGGTGGACTTGAGATCCATGGGATAAATGGCTTGGATTTTCACTAAGACCACCCATGTTAAGGTTATCGACTGTCTGATGTTCCTTGTCACTTGATATTAAGGGCACTACATTCTTGGGTTCAGTTTCACGTAAGTTCCTCAGTTGTCTAAGGGAATCTTCATCTTTAGCAAGAACTGGATCTAAGTAGTCACCCAACCATGTTGATGAGTTGCTTTATGGTACTTTCTGGTTGATAGAATGCTCATTGATAAGATAAGCTCCTCTATGATCTTGTATACTATCCATAGAGGGAGGCACTCCCATTTCTTTTGTTTTCCTAGTAGGTTCTAATGCTTGCAAGGGTTCAGTAAAAAATCCAACAAATCTAGGTTGTCCTGAAATGGCAGGTATCTTTGTATAGGTTCCCTCCAAGGGTTTAAAGGCATTAGTTTTATGATAAGTACCATAAGAAAATCCATGCCTGGACCCAAAAAAACATTAAAATCTTCTACAAAACCCAGCGTAGTGTAGCTTTCTCCAAGTCGTGCATGACTTATTTCCAACAACTAAGGAATCTACTCAGCTTTGACTCCAGTTTCTGGCATTTTTGGTGACAAAACAAATTGTCTGGTAGCATCATTGTGCTCCAAAACCCTTTGTTGTAGCAATCCATCATTCATTGGTTTTATCTTTCAGGTTCTAAAATCATGGGGCATAGGGCTCATATATTAGAAACAATATGCAGTGGAGAAACTTGGTGGAAAAAAATATTTAAAAAAAAAAATTATAAGGAACTTTAAGCTTGGAAGGCTATTACACAACCTCAATTGAAGTATGAATATGCTTGTCTACAACTAAAATTGAATGAGAAGGAAGTCCATAGTTGGCCTTGAGTTCCATTTCAATTCTATGTAGAGTCTTCGAATTTTTCTCTGAGAGATATCCTGCTTGAATTTACATTTCTCTGACTGCTTGGATTGATTATGGTAAAAGAAATGAGAGGTTTATTTGTTGGAGGGTACAACATCCTGTGGTATCCTCATTCACAATGATCAAAATCCAAGGGAGTGATGTAGTAATTTTTTCCCAAACAGATCTATGTGATTAGTGAACGAAAATCAATATAAAAAAAAAGAAAACAACAACCTACGTATCTACTAAAAGGCATTGAAACCCAATTGGTTACACGTAAAGTAGTGTCATTATTAGGATATGGAAGTTCTAATTCCAAATCAGTTTCTCCTCCAATTAGTTCAATAGAACACCCTGTAGCAGATTCGATTGTAGTAATTGGCCTTCTGAAACCTTGACAAGGTAAACTTCTATCTAGCAAGTTCTGATGATCTGTAAGTAAGGCAGCCCCATTGTGCATGCTCCTCTTAGATACAGCCACACTTGTATTGTTTAATAGTGATCTTTCAACCAACCTTCACACTCCATGTACTCTTATACACCAATAGTACTCCTTGTCTGATTAGGAATCTCATTCCATGGATTCTCTCACATGTGGCCAATATTTGAAGAAAAACTAGATGGTGGTGTATTAATTCTTGCACATGATCTAGGAACTAGGAATCAAAATCATCAAAGAATTATTAACAAATACTCATGAATTGGAAATTATCGGGACCAGAAATGGTTTCCTCTCTGTATATTTAATAAACAATAAATGGTTACAATACCAATGCTGAGCAATGGCTTAACTCCATGAAGAATTCAAATACCTAAGGAGACAATTCGAATTCAGTGAGTGAGTCTAGCTTAACTGACTCTCAACCATGCAATCTCACTCAGTTAACCACTTGACCAAAACTCTAATTGACTCACCAAACCCTAACGAAATTCAGAGTGCAATAAATGACTGAATCTCAACTGAAGGAGATCAAAACACATGTCATAGCAATCCAACCATCAAGTGCTAGTGCTGCATGACTCCAATGAACCCCGATGAGGTTAACTGAAGCTGAACTGACCATCAGAAGTTGGTGGAGGCGCCTTGTTGAATCCAGATCATTAAATAATAATAAATAATCATAAAATAATCATAAAATAATATATTTAATGAATGGAGGCACCTTAACTGACTGTAACTGACTGGTTGAACTAATTGTAACCACCAGTTAGCAATTAGGTGCATTAATGTCACACAGATCACCCCTGGAGTGCTCTAGTTAGCCTCCTTGACTGTAGGAGAAGGATAAGTTAGCCTCCTTGACTGTAGGAAGGCGTGGGTGTGACTGGATGATGGCAATTAATGCCCCACTGATGTCAATTAAACTTAGGATCGTGGTTTAACTAGGCCAATTTTACCAAAAGAGTGTGTATGATGGTAAATATCTCCAACACCCCCCCTTAAGCTATACTTAGGAAGAGTTATAAAACATAGATGCATAAAATACTAGGGCCCTAGCAACAAAGGCCATAGTTCACCCTGTACAATAAAGTAACTGCTTAATATAACCAAGGAAACGGGAAAAACCTCATGGGAAAAATACCCCCCCTCAAACTAAGCAGTAAATCAAGAATTGGTTCTTCTATGCAGCAGGATCCTGAGACTGTGCATGTGAACCTCTGAATCCAAACTAAATGAATATGTCTGGAGTAATCTTCCACTTTGGAAGAAAAACAATGTACTCAATTGAATCAGAAATATAAACAGCTGCATGGTGAAAACTGGACCCATGTAGAGCAACTGAAATCATCTGAAGAGAGAGCAAAGGTTCTTGAGGATTCAAACCATGTGTGGAACACTCAAGAAACTGATATGTTGCAGCCCTGAACAGAAAACCATGAGTGGCAAAATCAGCCCCAATTTTTAGGAGCAAGTGTCCAAGAGGATGCAGAACGTCTTCCTTTTTACCAGTTCTGTGAGGAGATGAGCTTGTGACCAAAGGTAGAGAATCCTTGGGGCTCTGGAGAGCGAATGCTTGAGCTCCATAATATGATATAGCTTCATAAATATCTAATTATTCAAAAAATAAAATATCAGCAACCTCATAAGAGGAAACTAACACCAAATCCCCAACAGTAAATTTGAAGAAGAATTGTGGTACTTGATTTTTCACACCGAAATTGGTGAGAGCAGCTACAAGCATGACTGAAAGCTCTTGAATTTTAAAATATGAACAAAACAATATCATATCAGAATGTAAATCAGATCTAAATAAGTTCACAACAGATCCAAAACTATGAAATGAAATCAAATCCCCAACAGCAGTTTCGAAGGAGACTTGTGGTACTTGTTTCTTCACACCGTTGATGAGAACAGCTACAAGCAGTACTGAAGGTTTATGAACCTGAAATTTTGAACCAATAAATATCATATCATATCCAAATAATATCATATTAGATCCAATAAGGTTCATATCAGATCCAAAATTATGGTCAACTGAGACAGTGGATGCACAGTTTTCTTCTTCTTCAAAATTCTGAATTTTGGTGTATGCAATCCTGCAGGAATTTGCTGGAACATCTAGATCATGGGGAGCGAATGGATCACTCTAGTAATATGATATTTCTTCCAAAATATCCAAGGTATCACATATTTTCACACCATCAGCAACATTAGAGGAAGAAAATTCAATTTTCTCCTCACTTTCGGAAGCAATTACTGGTAAATTTTGCACAGAATTCAAAGGAAAATAATCGGTGAATGTTTGCATGGAAGTGCAGCAGTATTTTTCTTCAATATCAGAGATTCGAACGTCTTATTCTATTTCAGCAATATAAGAATATGAGATATCAGAGATCTCATGAACTTTCGGAGCATCAGGAGAAGGAGTCACTTCATGGAGACTTTCTTCAATTCGAATTGAATGTGTAGAAGATTCTGCATCATCTTCATCTTGAACAACTTCAACAGAGAGAGTAGAGGCTGAGACTTTTGAGTAAAGAACTCTTGTGGTGCTGGCTGTGATCTCCAAAGTACTATTATAATCCTCATTGTGCTTGCCAAAGGTTCTATCCAATTTTGTCCAGATATCCTTTGGGTATTCAGTAGAACCAAGATTAAGGTAGTACAAGCTATCATCAAGGGCCAGACATATTGTTCCAACAGCTCTATCATTGTCATTTAGCCAGTCATTCTCATTCTCATTCTCATAAGACTCTCTAGCAAGTCCAATAGACACCTCATAAAGACCTCGTCTCTTAAGAGATGCAATCATCTTCAACTTCCATTCCAAATAGCTTGTGAATGGGGTGAGAAGAGGGATTGATGAGTCCATTCGAAGTTGTACCTGTTAAGACCTACAAATAAAAACAAAAGGGGCACCGTAAGGTCAGACAGCCTGCACATTTAGGCTTTCATCACACCCAGCATAGTCAATCAAGCAAGCTTGATCAACAAGTTCTTTACTTGGGATATTGAGTGGTAAGCCTTGGCTTCTAGTGTAGTGCTGGATTTTTGAGCTATTGCTCAAATTTCATGGAGAAATATGTCAAAAATCTTGTTTTTGAGAGATTTTTCTTCATCCCGTTGCATGCTATGATACCATATTAATTCTTGCACATGATCTAGGAACTAGGAATCAAAATCATCAAAGAATTATTAACAAATACTCATGAATTGGAAATTATCGGGACAAGAAATGGTTTCCTCTCTGTATATTTAATAAACAATAAAGGGTTACAATACCAATGCTGAGCAATGGATTAACTCCATGAATAATTCAAATACCTAAGGAGACAATTCAAATTCAGTGAGTGAGTCTAGCTTAACTGACTCTCAACCATGCAATCTCACTCAGTTAACCTCTTGACCAAAACCCTAATTGACTCACCAAACCCTAACGGAAGTCAGAGTGCAATAAATGACTGAATCTCAACTGAAGGAGATCAAAACACATGTCATAGAAATCCAACCATCAAGTGCTAGTGCTGCATGACTCCAATGAACCCCGATGAGGTTAACTGAAGCTGAACTGACCATCAGAAGTTGGTGGAGGCGGCTTGTTGACTCCAGATCATTAAATAATAATAACTAATCATAAAATAATATATTTAATGAATGGAGGCGCCTTAACTGACTGTAATTGACTGGTTGAACTGATTGTAACCACCAGTTAGCAATTAGGTGCATTAATGTCACATAGATCACCCCTGGAGTGCTCCAGTTAGCCTCCTTGACTGTAGGAGAAGGCTAAGTTAGCCTCCTTGACTGTAGGAAGGCGTGGGTGTGACTGGATGATGGAAATTAATGCTCCACTGATGTCAATTAAACTTAGGATAGTGGTTTAACTAGGACAATTTGACCAAAAGAGTGTGTATGATGGTAAATGTCTCCAACATGGTGAATCAGACACTAATTCATGCCTAGAACTACTAGCAATGTGCCTGTCAGTACTTGTACTAGCTTCTACTAAGGATTTCCCTTTATAAATGGCTATTGATCCATAGCCTGCATACAAATATTGAGAACAACTTTGGTTAACGAATTGGCTTGAAGTTCATGATATGGAACTCTTATACTTAAATCTCGGAGACCTTGAAACATTCACTACCTCCCCTTGACCCACAGGATATTTGTTTCTAAAGTCTACCACTTTCCTATTCAAACTTACTTGCTCTTGAGTCATTTGGTTTACACTTGAATGAAATAGATAATTACTATTAGAAGCACCAACTGGTTCATTCAGATCTTCAGCCATTATATCAACAACAATAGGGGAAATGTCGTCATAGCTGGTCTCAACATCTCTAGTTCCTAAATCAATAAGTGTCCTATCTAAATCATTGATAAGCATAGTTGCCATACGATACAAGGAAGATCCAACTCCAAAAATCAGCTCTCTGTAGATTATGACATAGTACGTTATGCACACTGCACATCATAATAACATACGACTAATAGGAAAGAAACCATAAACCACACATATAGATAACTTTGGATTGAGAATTCCACCAGACATTCTTGTTGGGATGGCCTTCCTGCAAAGAAACTATCTTTTATCCATTTAATTGCAACATCTGATCCCCTCCATTTCCCATGGTATACTGTTCCAAAGGTGCCAGAACCTAGCTCTTGCAACTCTTCAAGGTCAACATTCTTTATTATCTGTTGACAAAAACATATGAAAAAAGGATTCTTTTAAATAAAAATTCCCAAATTATAGGGACAATAATGTTATGATCCAATTAATTAGCATATTGATATTGAAATTTTAAAACCTGCAATCCATGAGAACTAGCTTCAGCTTCAACATTGACTGCAACACTAGTTGAGTCATCATTATCTGAGTCCTTAACTTTAGCATCTTGAACACATGAAATGTCAGCTCAACGCACTTCAAAATGCATCTGCTAAAAATATCCTAAGAATGTTAAAGACTAGGTAGGATATCCATAAAAAAAACCACACCTCTTCATTTATAAGAATATCTTCCTCTACTGATTCAGTTACTCTACCATTTTAAGTGTGTTCCTCATGTTTTACATCATCATTGACCTGAGCCCATTCATTCATTGATAACGTTGGAGCAGGAAGAAGTGGTGGCCGAAGAGAAACTTCTGCCAAATTTCCTGCCACACTCTGCAACTCTGCTTTGACATGCTCATCTGACATACCTTTCTTTATTTTTTCATGGGTAGAGAGAGAACCTTCTTCCTCAAATTGGAGGCTAAAAGAAACTAAATTACAACCAGATAGAGTTGGAATATCATTATCTGATGAAGAAATAAATACAGTGGGCTCAACCATCCAAGAGGTCTGCAATGTTTATGAAGTGGCTAAGTTTGGAGATAAAATGTTAACCATATTTGAATCAGTAATACTGATTGGCAAGGTTGTAACTTTAGGGCCGGAACTTATTTTCCCTCCATCAGAAGAGGAATTGGACATAACATTTGGTTGCACATAAAATGAATGCTCATTATCACCTTCAAGAAGGCTTTTAACTAATCCTGGTTGGTGGCCTTGAGATCCATGGGATAAATGACTTAGATTTTCAGTGAAACCACCCATGTTAAGGTTATCGGCTGTCTGGTGTGACTTGTCACTTGTTATTAAGGGCACTAGGTTATTGGGTTCAGTTTCACTTAAGTTCCCCAGTTATCTGAGGGAATCTTCATCTTTAGCAAGAACTACATCTAAGTAGTCACCCAACCATGTTTCTGAGTTGCTTGATGGTACTTGCTGGTTGATAGAATGCTCAGTGATAAGATGAGATCCTCTATGATCTTGTATGCTATCCACAGAGGGAGTCACTCCCATTTCTTTTGTTTTCCTAGTAGGTTCTAATGCTTGCAAGGGTTCAGTAAAAGATCTTACAACTCTAGGTTGTCCTGAAATGGCAGGTATCTTTGTATAGTTTCCCTCTAAGGGTTTAAAGGCCTCAGTTTTCTGATAAGTGCCATAAGAAAATCCAATCCTGGACCCAAAACAACATTAAAATATTCTGCAAAACCCAACGTAGTGTAGCTTTCTCTAAGTCACGCATGATTGCTTTCCAACAACTCAGGAATCTGCTAAGCTTTGACTCTACTTTCTGGCACTTTTGGCAACAAAACAAATTGTGTGGCAGCATCATTGTGCTCCAAAATCCTGTGTTGTTAAAATCCATCATTCATTGGTTTTATCTTTTAGGGTCTGAAATGATGGGGCATAGGGCTCATATATTAGAAACAATATGTAGTGGAGAAACTTGGTGGAAAAAGATATTTAAAAAAAAAATGAAAATGATACTTTAAGATTGGAAGGCTATTATACAACCTCAGTTGAAGTATGAATATGCTTGCCTACAACTGAAATTGAGTGAGAAGGCAGTCCATAGTTGGCCTTGAGTTCCATTTCAATTCTATGTAGAGTCTTCGAATTTTTTTTTAGAGGTATCCTGCTTGAATTTAGATTTCTCAGACTGCTTGGATTGATTATGGTAAAAGTAATGAGAGGTTTATCTGTTGGAGGGTACTACATCGTGTGGTTTCCTCATTCAAAATTATCAACATCCAAGGGAGTGACGTAGTAATTTTTTCCCAAGTAGATCTATGTGATCAGTGAAGAAAAAATCAGCTCTCTGTAGATTATGCCATATTAATTTATGCACACTGCACATCATAATAACACATGACTAATGGGAAAGAAACCATAAACCACACATATTGATAACTTTGGATTGAGAATTCCACCATACGTTCTTGTTGGGACGACCTTCCTGCAAAGCAACTATTTTTTATCCATTTAATTGCAACATCTGATCCCCTCCATTTTCCATAGTATACTGTTGCAAAGGTGCCAAAACCTAGCTCTTGCAATTCTTCAAAGTCGGCATTCTTTATTATCTGTTGACAAAAACATATGACAAAAGGATTCTTTTAAATAAAAATGCCAAAATTATAGGGACAATAATATTATGATCCAATTAATTAGCATATTGATATTGAGATTTGAAAACCTGCAATCCATGAGAACTAGCTTCATATTCAACACTGACTGCAACATTAGTTGAGTCATCATTATCCGAGTCCTTAACTGTAGCATCCTGAACACATGAAATGTCAGCTCAATGCACTTCAAAATGCATCTGCTAAAAACATCCTAAGAATATTAAAGGCTAGGTAGGATATCCATAAAAAAGACACACCTCTTCATTTATAAGAATATACTCCTCCATTGCTTCAGTTAATCTACCATTTGAAGTGTGTTCCTTGTGTTTTACATCATCATTGACCGGAGCCCATTCATTCATTGGTAATGTTGGAGTAGGAAGAAGTGGTGGTCGAAGAGAAAATTCTGTCACATTCTCTGCCACACTCTGTAACTCGGCTTTGACATGCTCATTTGACATACCTTTCTTTATTTTTTCATGGGTAGAGATATCACCTTGTCCCTCAAATTAGAGGCTAAAAGAAACTGAATTACCACCATATAGAGTTGGAATATCATTATCTGATGAAGAAATAAAGACAGTGGGCTCAACCATCCAAGAGGTTTGCAATGTTTTTGAAGTGGCTAAGTACAGAGATAAAATGTTAACCATATTTGAATCAATAATACTGATTGGAAAGGTTGTAACTTTAGAGGAAGAACTTATTTTCTGTGCATCAGAAGAGGAATTGGACATAAATTTTGGTTGCACATAAACAGAATGCTCATTATCGTCATTAAGAAATATTTTAACTAATCCTGGTTGGTGGCCTTGAGATCCATGGGATAAATGACTTGGATTTTCACTGAAAACACCCATGTTAAGGTTATCGAATGTCTAGTGTGCCTTGTCACTTGCTATTAATGGCACTACATTCTTGGGTTCAGTTTCACTTAAGTTCCCTGGTTGTCTAAGGGAATCTTCATCTTTAGCAAGAACTGCATCTAAGCAGTCACCCAACCATGTTTCTGAGTTGCTTGATGGTACTTTTCGGTTGAAAGAATGCACAGTGATAAGATGATATCCTCTATGATCTTGTATACTATCCACAGAGGGATGCACTCTAATTTCTTTTTTTTTCCTAGTAGGTTGTAATGCTTGCAAGGGTTCAGTAAAAAATCCTACAACTCCAGGTTGTCCTGAAATGGCAGGTATTTTTGTATAAGTTCCCTCCAAGGGTTTAAAGGCCTCAATTTTTTGATAAGTCCCATAATAAAAATCCATTCGTGGACCCAAAACAACATCAAAATCATGTGCAAAAACCAACGCAGTGTAGCTTTCTCCAAGTTGTGCATGACTACTTTCCAACAACTGAGGAATCTGCTCAGCTTTGACTCTAGTTTCTAGCATTTTTGGTGATAAAACAAATTTGTCTGGCAGTATCATTGTGCTCCAAAATCCTTTGTTGTAGAAATCCATAATTCATTGGTTTTATCTTTCAGGGTCTGAAATGATGGGGAATAGGGCTCATATATTAGAAACAATATGCAGTGGAGAAACATGGTGGAAAAAGATATTTAAAAAAAAGAAAGAAAATGACACTTTAAGCTTGGAAGGCTATTATACAACCTCAGTTGAATTCTGAATATGCTTGTCTACAATCAAAATTGAATGAGAAGGCAGTCCATAGTTGGCCTTGAGCTCCATTTCAATTCTATGTAGAGTCTTCGAAATTTTTTTTTAGAGATATCCTGTTTGAATTTACATTTCTCAGACTACTTGGATTGATTATGGTAAAAGAAATGAGATTGTTCCTCTATCTTAAGTTATCCAGACGAATTCAGCTTTGAGAGACAGACAAAAGTAACAGCTATGCAGCTGCACAAGTCAAAACGTTTGTAACAATAAATATTAACTCAAGTTTTCTCACCTGTTAAGAAGCTTTAGGAACTCGCCAAACACTATAATATGAATCACAGTCAATAGAGCTCAGAGATATGGCACACTTCCTGTGGCTTCTTCTTCCAAGAGAAATGAACATTTATGTATACATTGTAGGATAAGAGGATCGACCTTCGTCAATGCGAATGTGTAATCTATCTATAGCCTAAGCAAGAGAATAAAGAGCAAATTAAAAAAATTATGGATTCTTTCACCTGGGTCAGCACTTTATAGTGAAAATTGGAGAAATCAAAATAACAAAACAATGAAAAATAAATATACAAAACAAAATCCCGATTTGTGAAATATTTATTACAAATGAACAAAAAGAAGCCCAACACCATGATGAAAAATTGAACCTAACCTTGGTATCAATGCGAACGTGTATGCGGTCTAAACAACAAAGTACATACCAAATTAAAAAAATGATACACAGTGGCCCAGCACTTTTCAATAATAATTATCAAAATAATAAAACAATGAAAAACATATATAGAACACAGACCAAAACCCCAATTCATGAAATACTTAATACAAATGAAGGAAGCCCTAATATGCATGGCTGTGTTTGATAAAAAAAACCAGTGTTCTACAAATACATCATGAGCTTCTGGTTTTCAAGTTACCTATCATAGATCTGATCAGGCGAAAAAATTAACCTGTACGAAGAAACAAAATAGACTATAACTTCTACAGTTGGCAGGCCTGTTGGAAATAATCCACTTCGGGATAGAATATAAAGGTTTTACAAAGAATGGCTATAATAATTTCTAGATATTCACAATAGTCATGCATCCCAGAGGTTCCTTTCAAAGAGAGAAGTGTCAAAGGAAATCAATAAAAATACAATGAGGGTCCTGTCATATGTCTATCTCAGAAACTTAATGGGACTGGCCACCAGAAAAAGACCCTCTAAGCAAATTGGAAGCTACCATACCCAATTTTGTCTTGATTAAGTGACCTCTACTTCCGCATAGCACATGAGTTTATTCTCTAATGACTCTATCCTCTCCAAGCTAAAGAGACCTACTCTGATCATCCTCTCTTGATGTCTATGAGCCACCATTAACAACAACAATTAGAGAGCCTATTTTTTTTTGAAGCTGAAAGATACTTTTGGATGTTATTCCTTTGCACCTTTTCACCTTTGATTTTATGACATTAGGTCATCCACCAGGAATTTTCACAAGACCATCATAAGATATTGGGAAATGTTTATGCATAGCTTCTTCAGTGCTATGAATTTAGCTGAGATACAAGACATCTCCAGGGGGTTCCATAGTTGTACCTCGCTACTAAGATTCATTCAAGAAGTGGTGTACGGCTAACATGCCTAGGTCTGAAGGTGTATATCTTGTAAGAGTAAAGCAACATCATAGTAAAGTAAAGGGTTCATAGTATAAACAGATCTCAGAAGTGAAGGAAGTACTAAGCTAATATGGTCCAATCTAGATGATCTGCCAACCTAAAAGAGCAGTCTCGCTCAGAAAAAATGGCTCATAAAGAAGCACGATATCATTGGGGTATTTTAAAAAGTGTCAGCATTCACCTTTGTACCTCAGGTGAGGTTAAACTTTTATATTTAATTAAAGAGGTGATCCTTACTTATTCAGGAATTTTGCTAGGTATGCCCTTGCACCCAAGCCTACGGTCTTTCTTCGTATTTTAATACTTCGAAATGAAATTGGAGAAGCAATTTAAATTTAGTCCCCAACGCCATCACTATTTCACAGTGCCATTCTTTCCAGCACAGGACAATTGGAAGCCAAAGCATTCAAACTTACAACCGAAGTAACAATGCCCATCAAAACAAGTTCCTGCAGCTGAGGACATTTGGTTGCAATGGAGAATAAACCTTCCTCACCATTTCTTATGGACTTTCCACTATCAAGGTGCACTTTTCTCAGTTTCCTACATCCGTTTGCAACTGCATAAATACCTCGATTAGTAGAATCAGACACCCTGTCTTTTAACTCACCTTTCTACTTATGTCTCCTCTCTTTCTTACTAAAGTTAGTAAACATATCAATCTCTCTAATGTTTAATGTGAGAATGCTCATTATGTTACGACATTCTTCTTCAATTGTTGCCATAAAAAAATTTCAAGGCATCTGAAGCATCTCACTTTTCTTGAAGAAAGAAGACCCTTAGTTTATGTGGAAAACCATTGAGAAGAAGCAACACCAAACACTTTTTTTGATGGTGTGATAACTGAACCACAAATATCCACTTGCATAAGTGCCATTTCTATGCTTACTCTCCGAGCTGTATTCATTCCAACAACCTCCTTATGCCTTCTCATTTCCAAACATGTTGCACATCTCCCTTCCTTCCCGTGAATAGCAGGAAGACCAGTCAGGCTTCACTTCACTTCATCCTAAGAAGACTTCACTTCATCCGCTCATGAGTTTTTATTCTAACCATTTTCTCATTGACTTCGATGTGATAGCTCTTGCAAGATCATGCGGGTCAATGTCATGTGTTACTGCTGGTGGTTCAATGTCATGTTATTGCTCATAAATGACATTGTGATGATAGAAATTCGACATTGCAACCAAGATTAAATTTATATTACAGGAGCACTCTATATGGCTAAGTTATTTTGGAAATGTCTCAGCAATATAAGCAAAAGAATACTTAGCATTCTGGTTTCTGCTTAAAACATTGCTGACAAAAATATAGTGGCAGTTGTATGCATCTATGCTATGCTTTCAGCATTTTGCTTGCCATGCATTGAAACATACAGTTTAAACTTTAAGGGAGCATTGATTCTATATAGATGTTGTTACAGGTTGAGATTCATACGATCGATGGTTTGGTGAAGGATAGTACACAGTGTGCTCCAAATGGATATTTTTTCATTCGTGTATATGACAAGGTAAATAGTTTGATGACGGACAGACTTTTTTTGTTGCATAATCTGGATTACAGGCTTGTTGATGGAATTCCTTCTGCAATATAATTAGAAATAAGTTTCTTCTAGGAATTACAATAATGTGTTTGAAGTGCTTTCTTGTATAAATGTGGAATTATGAATCTTGGTGCAAGTATTCAACACCTTAAATGAATGCTCGAGAACAAACTTTTTAAAATTTTCATTTTATAGTTGCAAGTTGAGCTTCATACCCTTGATGGTTTGGTTGAGTGGTTGAACTTTTAACAATGCTTTGTGTCCAAACATCATTGGTTTATTAAAATATTCATACCAATATAAGATATTATATTTGAACAATAAAACATTGCTCTAAATTATTGGCTACATCTTTGTGCACACCACCCAACCTCTTTGAATATATATAGCAATGTGTTTGACTTCATATAGCATCAAACTTATCAATTTTCAAATGCTTTTGATAATATCCAATATGGACTGTTTTAGAATGCAATGTTGTAAAGGAAAACAACATTCACAACTCAGGAACAATATATTATCTATAACACCGGTTAGATTACCAATAATAGTTGTTATAAAGGAAAACATCTAAACCTCAGTGTCTCGATTGACAAAGGTCCCAACATAGTAAAATCCACTTAGAATTCCATGGACAAACCTAAAAGTTTTCCAGCCTAGAACAAGATACTTGGACCTAATGTGTTAAAAAAAAATCTTTGAACATGAATAGGGTATCTTGGAGAGTGGAAGAAATAAGAAATAAACATTACAGAAAAATCAGAAAAAAACATTACAGAAAAATCAGAACAATGGGAAAACAACAGACTTAAAAGCACTTTATCCATTTGAGGACTAAGCCAAGGGAAAATATCTTGTCATTCATTAAAAAAAAAGCTACCAATTCCCGTGAAGTGAAAGAAAAGAGAAGTAATGTGCATACCTTGGAAGCTTCAACCCATTTGTTATCTATGAATTCAAGATGTGAGTGCAGTTTGGCATGATTAAATATCATCTCTTCTTTTGTCTACAAGAAGTATATTATATACTAGTGATTGTTAAGGACCTTTGTGACCACACCCACCATTCTCATAAGCATCAACTTCCTCATACAGAATAAACTGATCTTTACTTTGCTCCGGAGGGCTTGGCCTTATGTGAAGCTCATCTAATCTCTCCCTCAATTGTTTTTTTCCATCCTCATCATTCACAAGGTCTCTATACTCCACCAAGTACCCTGCCCCCTGCTTTTTTTACAAGTCGTGCACAGAACTAGGCCCCTCTAAACCCCTCTTAATTGCTGGACACTTTCACAAACCCTGTTGATACTCTTTTGGTTGGTTAGAAGTTGAGTGTGGCTTATACTCTGAACACTAAAACCAGTCATGTCATTATCAAGAGATGCCATTAATCAATGCCAAGCTGTGAAAAAATCGGTTCATATGGATTTATCTTCAGGTCAAATCATACCCACAATAATTTATATGCTTTTGTTATTATATTTTGTTTTCAGTACTATATTTGCAGAGGGATGGGAATACAATGGAAACCTGGAACCGAGTTCGATCCTAAGACCTTCAGATCAATGGCTCTGGCATTCTGCAACCAGTAAGTTTAGCTTGGGGTTCTGGTCGAGTGAAATTGATGGAATGTACATGGTGGGAATTGCATACGGTAGCATTAAAGTCCCCACACTGGTATGGACTGCAAGTGGTGGAATGCAGGGTTAGTACCCAAGATTTCCTCCATTTCAAGAACAATGGAAACCTTCTATTGCATTTCCTCCATTTCAAAAACAATGGAAACCTTGTATTGCATGATGAAAAAGACCAAACCCTATGGTAGATGAATACTGTTAATGCAGGCTAAGTCACAGGGTTCACTGAACCTCAAAAAAAATTTGAGACTCGTTGAGGTTCAGCTTGTGCGATTTGCTCCCGCTGTCACTGCTAGAGTCCTCCTACTCCAGTATCCACTCAATTCGTTCGATTTAATTAAGTGTTCGATGCTACAGTGCCCGTTGCTCCAATATCAAGGTTCGAAGTGCAAGAATCATGAGGCTGGGCAGAGATTTGGATACAAGCTAAAGGGACTCACTTTGAACCACATTCGAAAGCGTCGACTGCAATGCTATTCTTCAAAGGAAATAAGGGTCAAACACTGTTTCATTTATTCGTTTCAATTTATGTCAAAGTTTTTATATATAAACAATAATTATATTATGAACTTTTGCAAACGTTAGTTGATGTTTCAAAATTAAGTTTAAAGTGTACATTTATATTATGTCTATATTTATATTATATTACATTACATAATTTTATTTTATTTTTATTATATTTGTATATGTTACATTATACTTATATGTTAAGTAATATAACATAAAATAATATAAAAATAAGTTTACAATGAAATGTAATATAATATGTGCATATCTATATATATATATATTTGAAAAATGTATATACATGAACCTAATGGTGAACCTCATTTGAAACTTCGAACTTAATCGTTGTCAAACCCGAACCCGAAACCGAACCCTGTGACTTAGGTTAATGGTAGTGGCGTTTCTGCTGTTATGGAAGACAATGGAAATGTTTCTTTTAAGAACAAGAATTCAAGCACTATGTGGGACACTTTCACAAACCCTACTCATACTCTACGTAGGTCACCATTGCTCAACAAAATCAAGGTATGTTCGCACTCTTGCACAAATTTCTCACTCAAACCTTCACCAGCTTACAAGACCCATGTCTACTCTGATCAATTACTAGTCTTCCATTCCTCCATGCAAAATTGAATTAAGCCATCATTCATTGAAACACAACTAAAATGACAATAATTCAACAATGGGTATCATGATACGATGAGTAGAATTCATGGAGGAAGGAAGAAAAGTCTTGTTGATCATGACGATGCAATGTGTTACATTAATTACCCGTGTTAGGGAGTGTGGTACATTTCACACAGTAATGAAATGGTTAAAATGCATATTTTGGGACATGAACAAATGTGTACAAGGGATTGCATCAACCTTCTTATTCCCCATTAAATTGGGTTGTATCCAATGCTAAGAGTACAACTAGTGAAATTCGGTACGTGTGTGAGATTTTGGCGTGATAAGTATTGATATCAACAGTACCTTCATTTATTATTCTTTTAATGGAATAATATATGAAAATATTATTCTGCTCATGGAGTCATGGTCCAAAATCCAGTACCCAATGCTATATACGTCACCTCACCGCCAATGCTAGAGGCACAATTCACAACAGTTGGTTGGCCAATAAGATGTTTTATAAAATAACAATTTAAAAAAACATAAATTTGATTTTCTTTGATTATAATGTTTAACATTAATTTGAAAGAAAAAATTGCCAAAAGAATGGATTGAATAATAAGAGTGATCTATTCATATATATCTCTGTTGTGCAAAGACATAATAATTAAATGAAAAATAAAAGAAAAAATGGGTAGAATAGAGACCTAATTAAATAATTGTCTTAAAAAATTGTTTCAAAACCACTCCTAGTTTAGTAGTGTATCAAGCGTTTTTTATCATGATAGTTAAATTGGTGTCAATAGCTAAGTTGTGACACATGAGGGGGTCTGGAATTTACTAAATTATAACACGACAGATGGATTCAGAGACCCCCTCTGAATTCATATGTAGTGTTATAATTTAGTAAATTGTACAAATTCATTGTCAAAACTGTAATTTTCCATTGTTGGAGTGACACAACTAAAAATAACAAAATAATGACCAATTGTTATGTGGTCATTTTTAGTCTAGATATCCTGTGACCAAATTTGGTCTTTTTTAGTTCAGTTTTTTCACATGACCAAAAGTGGTCAATTATCTTGGTGTTTTTTAGTTAGCTCACTAAAATTTATCAATTCTAGAAAGGGGAAGAGAAAGGGGAAAAATCCTATCTCTCCAGTGCCAGAGAAAAGACAGACCAGAACATCTGTAAGGGAGAAAGGAGAAGACACTGCACATATGGGGCCATCAAGCTCGGGAGTTACAAAGTCTGCAGCTTGAGCAGGGGTGTCTGCCAAAGAAAATTCTTGGATACATACCTCCTAGTTGTCTTGGTGCGAAGGCTAAGAATTCTAGTAAGAATCAGAGATACCAAATAAGGATGATGGTGATACCATAAGGGATGGTATGCACTTTCGATAGCGTGCCTGCCTTGATGCAGATGAAATATGAAGACCATGAGTTGCCCGCACTAGAGGATGTTACACGCGAACCATATGTGCCAATGGTAGCGGTTGGAGGTGGACCGATAGAGAGCATCCCAGAGGACTGGGTGCGTGGGCTAGATAAAGCCAGATTACTAGAGTTGATCAACATGCTGCACTTTGGGCAGCCGATTGAAGTAAATGCGTGCATGAAGCATATTTGGCATGCTTCCATGGATTATATATGTGGTTGTACACACTAGTTGAAGTCATAATGGGGTTGATTTCAGAGATAATGGGGTTTCCCAAGGATGGGCCAGATACCTCACAGTATTTCCGTGGCAAAGTTAATGACAAGAAGCTGGCGGTGACACTGAAGAAGCGCTATGATCTAGAGAATGACACGAGGGTGTACCGCATTGATAGTATCAATGATCATGTCGTGCACATTAGCGCAAGGATTTTGTACAGTAAAGTGGTAAGGAAGAACCACCCCGTTCAATGCAATTTGTGGTGGTTGCATGTACTAAGCTATGTGCACATGGAATACAGATGAATTGGTCACTCTTTCTCATGAACCAGTTGGCAAATGATGTAGTGGCCGCACAAGCGGGTGAAATACCATTCACATATAGTTGGATCCTCATCTTGATCACGTTAGTGGCTTGGATGGAGCTAGATGACTACCAGGGCATGGATGTCATAGCGATAGAGGTATGAAAGGGTGTGTGATATCAAAACTTATTAATGGATTATTCAATCAAATTTTGGATCTACTAGAAAGTGCTGTAGGAGGCAGCGGTAAAAATTCCAATACTATCAGAGGAAGCCATAGAAAAATATCAAATAATTGTGTGGTTAGCAAGTGGACCACATGCTATTCATGTTCAAGCATGACAGGACAAAGATAAGCAATGGTTGACAATGCGGTACAAGGTGTATGATGCAGAGATGGATGAAATGATTAATGATTGGCCTGTGGAATGGTGAGAACCAGTCAGTATAGAAGAAGTTTTGACGGGACTCTTGGTGGATGCACCTGATGATACCGTGCATAAAGATGACCAACAATATGATGAAGAATCATCGATAGAGACACCTACTGACCCGAAAGCACAAGGCATATTCAATGAACTAAGAACAAAGAGGCACATGGACCAGGATGCGAGTAGTAGCATCGTGTCAGTAATGGAGGCGTAGTTGAACTGGATCATCAAGTGTTAATGATTAAACTGATGTGGAAGCAAACGAAATTAAGAAATCGACACAAGATGGATTCGTGGAGGTAAGAAAAAAACTGGATTCTTTTCACAATGTTGTTTTGAAGAGAGCACAAGAGGAAGGAGCGACGATGCAGGAACTAGTGTCAATCAACATTGAGCCATGGGTTAGGAATGTTCAAATTCCCTCAACTGTGATTGACACTGTACGAGAGGATTTGAATACCTCCCTGCACTAGTTGCAGGATATATCGCTCAATAGAAATGTGTTGTCCATGCAGATGTTGTTACACTTACAATGAGTTTCCAACTAGTTGTTGGAAGACAGACAGAAAGACATCAACGACCAGTACTTATAGTTGCGGGAAAAATAGGAGAAAATGTAGAAGGAGGTCGAGGAACTGTAGCAAGAAAAGGAGAAGCTATTAGAAGATAAAGTGCAAGAGGTCAAATCCTTGAAGAAATCGCAAGAGGATTTACAAGTCAAGACTGCCGAGGAGATCACAGAATTGAAGAAGGAAATAGATCACCTCATTGTTGAGAAGGAACATCTTTTTGACAGCCGAGTTGAGTTGGAAGAGGTAGTTGCAGATGCTTGTCAGCATGTCTTGGATAGTACCACCAGAGCAAAGCAATTCAGGGTTGTTATATCTAAGTTGTAGAGTGAGAACAGTATTTTGGAGGCTCTGGTGCAGCCAACCATGCCACCAGAGAAAATAGCAGCACAGAAGGGCGAGATATAAGATTTGGAAACATGTCTCGATGAGTTAGAATAGGATGCAAAGAAAGTGATGGATGTGACTACACAGTTTTACGGTAGCGTAGTGCATGATGAGCAGCTGGAACAACTAACTGCACAGTTTCAAGAAGTGGAAGGGAAAGTGGAGACCCTAAATACATCGTTGAAAGTGATTCCATTTATGATGCAAATTAGCAAGGAAGCAGAGGTAAAGGAGCTGCAGCAGTAGGTAGTAAAGGAAAGACAAAGGTAGCATCGACGCAACGCATAGTTAGATGAGTTCCAAGATATTGGAGTGCAACTATCGGTGAAGGAATTTTCTATACTGTAGGTGGCACAGGAAGGAAGAAAGGATATTGTGGAGAATATGGTCGAATACCCAGTCACCCATGACCTAATGACAAGCCAGGAGTTCACTGAAAAGATCATAGGGCATGTGAAGGAGATTACTCAGCATTATAAATATTTCCAAATCAAGACCAATGAGTACACCATGTCCAATTAGCGTAGCTCAAGGGGGAGCCACAAGATTGTGTTGGGGTCCTATTAGCAAGGGTTTTTGGATCACAGATGATGCACAAGCTCAAATACACCATGCAAGCTAGAGACATCGCGCAAGTGGAAGATGGCATGCAAGATGGAAATTGAATATTTTATGTAATTTTGTGTCACCTTTTGTAGTTTTGAACTATATTTTTTGGATATTGGTCATTACTTTGTAGAATAGGTTAAGAATTAGTTAGAAGTTGTCTAAGTGGACCTCGAAAGTAAAGTCGCAAGCCTATAAATAGATGTTGAATCATGAGTATTGTAAATATGAGTTGAATATCTTTAAGAATCTATTATCGATCGTTTTGAGAAGGGAAAGATTATGATCTTGGTGAAGAATATCTACGAGTACCTAACTAAGATCTGTTGATCTATGAACTGTTATTTTTTAGCAAAATTTGATTTAAATTACTGTGTGTTTATGTTTTATTGTTTTTTGGGACTCTATGATGAATGTTAAGTGAATGTATGACATGGATCTATGATGTGATGTTTTCCTTCTTTAGATGATGTTATTTTACTGGATCTATTTGTGCATCAGTATATTTACTGCATTTATAATGGAATGATGCGATCTGATGAAGAAAAATGATGTATGATTTTGTTAGTGCTTAAATAAATGGTCATATCTGTTAATGTTGCGTTGAGATGTTAAGTTGATGCCACATTGTCCCTTCCTATTCTGAGAAAACTTCTTTCATCCAACTCTCCCTTGAACATCTTGGGTGAAACCTCATCCGCTCTGTAGGTGTTGCTGGACAGGGTAAAACCTGTCTAGGCTGGTGCTTAGGGAGATCACGGTGGTTTGGTTGTCGATAGAGTCAAAACCCCTATCAATTGGGTTTCTTTGGCGGGTTTTGTGCCAACAATAATCAAGCAAACTAAGTGTCTTCCTAGATGGCATATTATTCTTATTTTTAACTACCAACTTGAGGTCAATTGGATGCATAATTATATGTTTTAGAGTCTAAATGTGAATTTCCAAGCATACATCTACATTATCTTGATTACATCATAGGATTTGAATTGGTTATCATATGATTTGAAGTGGTTAGCATATATCTAAATAAGATAAGAGCCATTCAAACTACTTTATTAGGTCTATCGAGTCAGAAACAATGTTGGTATTATTAGTCTTTTCTTAGAATTACAAATGATGCAATATTGGTATTAATATTTCCCCTTTCCCCAATTCTTAAAGGGTTCTAGCTCAATGGTAGAGCACCTACTTTACAAGCAGGAGGTTGAAGGTTTGATTCCTTCGTTCCCTAATGATATTGCGATATTGATGTTTTAAATAAAATTTATTTTATTATGATTTATTATCGTTATGAGGGGGGTTCTAAACTGACTTCATATGTCACTATGAGGGGGGTTCAAAACTCTCCTTGTATATTACAACGAGGGGGGTTCAAACCCCTTTATAAGTTTATATGAGGGGGGTTCATAACCTCTCCCAAAGGTTTGTAAAGAGTTTTTGAGGGGATTCGAACCGCCTCTTTTGTTACTTATGAGTGGTGTTTATAAGTGACCCCAAAGGTTTGTAAATATTTTTAGGTGGGGTTTCGAACAATCTCTGTAGGTACCTACGAGGTGGGTTTATAACCACCCCCAAACATCTATAAATAGTTTTAGGGGGGCCGGGTTGAACCACCTCCGTAGGTACCTACAAGGGGGGCTTATAACCGCCCCCATAGTTTTGTAATAAAAAAATTTTAAGGGGGGCTTTGAACCACCCTCATAGGCACCTACAAGGAGGGTTTATAACCACCCCCATATGTTTGTAAAGAGTTTTAGTGGGGGTTTTGAACTGCCTCCATAGGTACCTATGAGGGGTTTGAATCTGCCCCCGTAGGAACCTACGAGGGGGGTTTGTAATCGCCCCCAAAGGTTTGTAATAAGGAATTTTGGAGGGGGGTATTGGAACTGCCCCCATAGGTGTCTATGAGAGGGGTTTATAACCTCTCATAAAATTCACTTTGGGGGGGGGTTTAGAACCACCCCCAAAAGTCACTTTTTTGGGGGGGAGGGGGTAGAACTGCCCCCAAAAGTCACTTTTAGGGGCGTTTTTGATCTCTTCCATAATCGCCCCTAAAATTAAAAACTTTTAGTGTCGATTCAACTAGGGACGATTTTGTAAAGACTGCCTCCAAAGCCAAAACCGCCCCTAAAAGTGAATTTTGGAGACGGAAGACAACTGCCCCTAAAAGTCAAATTTGTTTGTAGTGTGCTTTCTCATTTGCACCATGGTAGACTTCTTCGTATTCCATTTTATCTTTTAAGAACAAAAAAAAACATGGCCTATTATGTGAGAACGTCTCGACATCCATTATCCTTTATTACAAACCATGAACTCATCAAATTGTTAGTTCTAAGAGCATTAACATGTAGAAATCAAACATGGGAACAATTTATTGCTGGGGCTTGGGTAAACCGAGGACGTGTAGTGGAAGTAAGTGGTATTGAAGAAGGGGATGAAGAGCAGAGTTCCTTAGAATCAACTAGGAGGAGGGATGGAGCATCAGAAGAATTGGAAAATGTTTAGGTGGAAGGTTTAGGGGAAGCTGCAATAGTAGAAAAACTTGTGGAAAAGGTGGCTACGGTGGTAGAAGAAACTATAATATTAGCAGCTGCAACATCAGAAGCTGAAGCTGGATTAACTATAGAAGCTATGATAGTTGAAGCTATAGCTGGGAAAGCCGCAATAGAAGAAGAAGCTACAATGGTGGGAGAATTTCAGAGATTAAACCGTCAGGAGCCGAGTGAGATTCCAGTGCATCAAATAGAATATCATGTAGGGGAAATCAGGGAAGGAGATGTGGAATTTTTAACATTGAATCTTCTCCTGAAATAATGGGAACTATAATTTAAGAACAGAAAATTATTATTGGAATAAGAGAAGCTTCTACCCCTTATGTGTCACAAAGAAGAAGGAAGAGATCAAGTACTAAATGTTAGTCATCTGGTCCAAGAAAAAGAAGGAGAATTAGAGCCTCTACTGCAACACAGGAAACAAATATTGAAATTCCTATTCTAACACCTCAATTACCCCCTGTAACACAAAAAGGAGAGGGTAATGTAATTCTAAAATCGTCCAACCCACAAGAAACTGCTACAGATCAACCTCAAATTGAAAACTTGATTTTTGAGAATGAGCTGCTGAAAAAACATATACAAACACTTAGAGAATAATTGCAGGGGTGGAAGGAACTATTAAAAAATAAGACATCGTGAATCTTGAGCACATTAGCTGAAGTTGCTAACCAATTGGAAAATCCACCTTTTGTTTCAAAAATTGGGGAACATGATGAACTGTTATGCACATAATGCAGAGATTTATTTAAATTTTTAGGTTATAAAGTCACAATGGTGGAAATGTCAGCATGGAAACTTGCACAATCAAGGAAAGGGGGAAGTGAGATACCAACAAAAAAATTGATGGAGGAAAATAATTCAGAGTTGAATATAACCCTTGATTAGGGGTTACAAGAACATGAAGAAATATAGTCTCAGCAGTAAGGGGACACTAAATTACATCCAGAACAGTCTCAACAGTCAGCGGACACTGATTTATTTTTAGAATGGCCTCAACAGTCAGGAGATATAGAAATTTTCCAAGAACAATATCAGCAGTCCTGAGGAACTGAAATATTTACATAAGAGGATGTTGTTACACAAGAACCAACAATTCCTAAGATGTGTTGTTGAAGAAGCAAGTCAAAAAGAAGTATTGGGACTAAAGTAGATAGACAAGATGCTGCTACACAATAACCGTCATTCCCAAAATCATTCATCGAAGTAGCAACACAAACAAAATTTGTTGAGATTGGAGCACAAAAAATGGATGCTGTCACACAAGAAACAACATTCCTAAAATTGGTTGTTGAAGCAACAACACAAACATAAGTTTTTGAGTTGGTAATACAAGGTAAGATTGCTAAAAATAGGATAAAAGGAACACGAGTTGAAAAATGAGTTCTCCCTGTAACAACTTGACCTGAGTAAATGGATATAGTGTGGCATTTTGAGGGAGAAGGGGATGATTTCCCTTCCTAAAAACATGAGGATTTTCCAAGGGCTTAAGCATAAATCTGTCGAAGAACCAATCTTCCAAAAATTCCAATGGAAATATTTTCAAAAGGAGTTGAAGGAATTAAGAAGCTCGAGCCCTTAAAGAAAGAAAAGGAGCAAATGTACAATTTAACTCAGGAATTGTTATGTTGCAAAGCTTCATATCCATCTTTATCAGTTTTTTTTGTGTGAACATATGATTATGTTCAAAATCAAAGCTTCAAAAGAAAGGAGGCCCTACCAGATAGTGTCAACTCCTCAATTCATAGACACCTTCAGTAAGACTGGTTTTTCATAACAGAACCTACTGTGTGAATTGTACTTGCATGAAAATGCATGTTTTATGGGTGTCCTCTCCAACCATGTTCCTCATATAGGATACATTCATTTAAGATATTTTGCTTCATTTTTTACTAATCAAATAAAGTGGTGGAGTGATATCCATACTATACAGATAAAGGAGGACACTTCAACCGTTTGGGTCTGAATTGAACCTCAATCTCCTACATCATTGAGAGCCAGACATATGAGAAACTTGGCATCTCCTTAGAGTGTCAATCAGATGGAATCCTTCCAACAAGAGGTTATCTCCACATGTGTTGAATTGATTTCTCATTAGGATCTCTTGGCAACAGAAGGAAGCAAGAGTCGATGGGATGCTTCTTCTAAATATTTAAAAGAAAGAGTCCCATACTATTTTGCAAACTTTAAGTATGCCCTGTCCTAGTTTCCCAACTATGCTACATGTATTCAAACGTGTGGACCTAGTTGGATGGCACTAAGATTCAGGTTTCCCATCATATGGTTTCCAGCAAGATAGTATAAGAGCATGTACAGGATGACTAAGAACACAACGAAACAATGTTGGGATGATTTAATTTCATATCATAGGTTCAGAAATTCTGGAGAGAAATATGAACCTTGCTTCAATCTCTCTAATCTTCATCAAAAGATTTTTGAAGTGGAGACTGATTAGGACTGGAAGGATCTCATTGCATGACAACATGCAATTGGATAGTTGGGCGGAGATGTTGGGTGCTAAAACATACCCTTTTGTCCATATTTATTAATGGCTTTTCCCCCTGTTTTTCCCTATTTTTCTATAACTCATGCATATATCTTCCCAAGCCAAGCATGGATTTTAAAAGGGTATAATTTATTATTACTCTATTTCATTAATGCTTAATATTGTCTATGGTTATGAACTTTATCTTTGAAATGCGTTGAATTGTGATTGATTTGATAAGAAAAGTTCATAACTTCAAAAGAATCGAGGTGCACAGCTCGTTGAACTGGTGAAGTAAGAATGCCTAGCGTTTGTTGCCTCTTTTCAGGATCTAGTTGAAGTCATTGATGGGATAAGCTTGAGTGTCTCCCCATGCGACCAACTGAAATAGTCCAACCATATTCCCTCTTAATCAGCTGGAACACGTTCGACCTATTGAAGAGTTCATATTAAAAAGCACATTCATGATTATGAACTGATTCCACTTAATGTAATAATGGTTGTAACTGCTTCTGTTTTGATTTCGCAGCCTGAAGATCGTAGTTCTTCATGGTTTCCTGAAATTAGTGGATTTGAACTACCTCATCTTTGTATGAATATATACAGGAAATTTGAGCTAGGGGGTTAGCATTATTGGGAAAAAGATTGTACGAGAAGGATATGACACTGTAACTGTAATTTCATCATTTTAATGAAAGGAGTGACAAATCTCAATATTTCTTTGTTTTAGATTTCATAGCCTTTAACAACATCTCAAGGCGAGAGCCTGCCTTCTCAAGAGTTATTGAATTTAGTAGATGTTTTAGTTTCAACTAATTTGGGTTGGTGTGGAATTACTATAGGGTGTATTTTAAGATTGTTGCAACAGTTATTATTTAATTGCATCATTATAATTTTCCTTTGGTTTGCTGCAATAGTGTGGTGTGAATAGTTGGCTATGTAGCGTAGTTTTATTTCCTATTCAAGTGTGCTAATTAGTATCGTTGTTACAGTCATGCTCAACTCCTGCACATTATCGTTATTTATCTTTCCTAGAATTTGCTAAATTAGATAGATCATTATTTTCATGAACTAGGTATTTTGGTGATGGTTTGTATTTCTTTTAATTTGGTATTTTAGGATTTAACTTCTTGCAAAAGAAATTCTAGTTAATTCATTCTTAAATCAGTTGGTATACGATTGATGTTGTAGGAATTAGGAATTCTTTGATTTCTTAAATTGATAATTAAGATTGGCTTTCAGATGGAGTTGAGTTGGTTTAGCAGTTGGTAGGATGAATGATCTTTAATTAATTAGTCAATTATTGAAGTGTTTATGCATATATTTTGGTTAGTTACCTTTGAAACACCCAGACTTTTCTGGGTTAACAATTTATTTTGAGCACTCTCCTTGTTTAATTAAATTAATGAGCATGTAGAGTTCCCAACAATCTAAAGTCTCATTCATCTTGCAAAGAACTCATCCTCCCATTTGAAGACTAAACATATATAGCTCAATTACCATTTCATAAGATCTGTTCTAGAGATGAATTGTTAAAGTTGAAAAAAGACACATACTAGCTAGAATCCTAACATGTTGACAAAGGAAGTGACCAGAGTGAAATGGAGTTAATGCATTGGCCTTCAATCATGAATGTGAAGACGATAATTTTTCTAGGTTTAAGGTTCATAGCATAGTCTAGTCCAGCAAATGAAGTGGCACTGGTGGTTTTGTTGTAATCGATTTTCAAGTGGGAGGTTGTTGATTGTGGAGCATGATCTTCTTGATTCATAGATGTTATTGCTCAGCCCTATTTGTATCCTAGTTTTAGTGTACATTCATTGCAGCAGTAGAAGGTGTGGGGGCCAGTGAGCCCTCAGCATGGAAAACAAAAGCATTGAAAAATTATTTGATTTAACATTGTAACTATAACTTAAAAATCTAGATTTTATATAGCTCTCGTACCATAAAAAGCTAATTGGTTACATAATTCCATGCTACAAGCAATAATAAATCTTATGACCTTGTTCCATAGGTACTACATTCGAGAAGTGTCTAGGAGTTCTAGATAACTCTTGTGGTCACTCAGTCAACAATATTCTCAACAGAAAATATATTCCTAGAATATCTAGGACTCCTTGAAATAACGAGTATGACACTTCAAAGTAGAGAATTTACGCGAGGTAGCTTACACGTGCATGTTTACAAGTCCATTCAGAATGGCTACACAATTCGCTTGGCTAGAGACAATAACTGTACCTTTGTGCTACATTTATATAGCCTTCAATAAATAAGAAAGCTCTATCTAGACATTTATATAGCCTTCAATACAACAATGGATATACAGAGCGTACGCTATACAAAGAAAAGCTCGCTTCTTTGTTTCTTATTGGAATGTACGCCATCGAATGTACTCCTACATCCACTTCTACTGTTTCCCTTTACCTTTCACTTTGAGCTTTGTTCCAAATTCCAATTACAGAGTGCTGAAAGTAACTGCAGTACATGAGAAAGATGGTCATGATATCGAACATTACTACATAGAACAAAAGCTTAGTATAGGGCCAAATAATGAACAACAGCATTAGTAGGCACCGTATATAAGGCGACGGAAACCACTCACACATTGTCGTCGATGGTACGCAGAAGAAAAGATTACAGTGGACATACAGGTGTCCGAATCACATACAGTACAGCTCTGGACTTTTGCCAATATGGTAAGACATAGCATATAGTTAGATGCTTTACAGTTTACAGTACATGCCTAGACTTTTGCCAATATGGTAAGACATGGCATAAAGGATGATTGTATCCAAAGTAGTTAAATACTTTACAGGTTAGACATAGAATAAAGGATGATTGTACCCAGATACTATACAGTTAGATACTTGACAGTTTATACACCGCATAAAGGATGATTGTACCCAGAGTAGCTGTTAGATGTTTTACCATTTAGATATAAATATTATATATTTAATATAAAAAAATTAAAAATAAACTATTTTATTATATCTCATATACGATACTAAACCTAACAATCATAATTGGGGTCTCGTGCAAGACTTGGAAAAGGACTAAAACCATCATAGTTCTAGATTTATAAGAAGTAATCACAACTTTGGCCCAAATAATTACCATGCAGCAAATAGGCTATCCCGCCATAGGTAATCAGGACATTGCAAAAGTAACAAGGCATACAAGAAATGAAACGAACTATAGGTAATCAGGACATTGCAAAAGTAGCAAGGCATACCAGAAATGAAATGAACTGTCTCTCCATAATTAGGATGGTAGGTAATCACCTCTTTGTAATCCATTACTGAAATGAATTCTCACTACACAGACAGGATAATAAATGTTGAGGACATTCACAAAGTAAGAGATCTCGGACCCTCGAGCGAGCGTATGTCACGTTAAAGCTGAATTCGCTCATTTCTCTTGGTGTCATTTGGTGTTCAAAGAGATTTAGAACAAAAATAATATACACAATAATAAAAAATGGTCGTCATGGATTAAAACTTACTTACAATAATTTATTAAATTGATAAAAAAGATTATAGTTCAAATTATAAGTTTATAGATAATATTCTATAACGATAATAAAGACAAAGCTTGTTAAAGTAGCCTTTTTTTTTATAATAATTATAAAATATCACTATAAAACAAAAACAAAATTATGTGAATGATAATGTTATAAACCTGAGATAAATAACTATGCTGTTTATCAACTTCATTTGTAACACAAACTATGGTGTTTATGACTGCATAAAAACCTAAATGCCTTTAGTTGTATGTAAATGTAATATGTGGAAATAACAATTTAGAGAAGAAGCTGGTTGAGCGTGATGGGCTGGCAGAAGAATAGAGAGCACATACCCCTCAGCTGCAGAGTCTCTGCAACTGAGCGCATGTGCCCTCTATCTTCTGTCAACAATATCATAATCAATCACCCTCTTCTGCTTTGATTTCCACGGTTGGTGCTCAGATACGCTCTAATTATTTAACCTGAAAAAACACATACAAGGATCAGATAATAGTCTTGTAATATACGCAGCGACAGAGGGTGCATAATTATGAAACCTAACTACTTTATAGGTAGAAACAGCGCGAAGCGATTATGCAGAAAGAGATGAAATGCTGTTTCTCAATCTTCTGCCGTTGTATGAACAAGCGACCTATACCATCTATATATGGAGCTTGGAGCCCTGGCTGCTTTCTCCCTTCTTTCAGCACTCCTCTAGAGATGATTTGATGGAGAATCATCTTCTTGTGGTGCTGCTAACTCATCTTTGGCTCTCGAATTCCGATATATCCTTTATTCCAACACAAATAAACAGGCAGGTCCATTCAGATTATGTAGACATCATTTGAATCAGATATAAAAGCCATTCAAGATTAGGGTGAATTTCAAGTGTAGAATAGTGAAATCCATTGCTAAAACCGCGATTTTACTCACTTGGCTTAAGATTGCAAATTTTCCAATTTTTTTCTATTGAAATCTTCCGTAATTCCGACCAAAAAGATGTCAGAGAAAATTTACGCTAAAAGAGGATCTGACTGACCCTTTTCTCATACAAACAATAAAACTCATAAAATGTAAGTGAGTTGTCTTAAAATCGTGTAAGACAACTCATAACATGTAAGTGACTACACTTAAAATCAGGTAAACATGAAATTGTGAAAATATAATGAAATCGCAAATATGATCTAAACCCATTCCTTTTTTTCAATAAAAAATGATTATAGCAAAGGACAACCTATCAGAAGTCTTTACATTTTATAGGAAAACGGCGCGTATGTACCATTGGTCTCACAGTACGCGCATGTAAAACAATATGGTGCAGGGAAATGGAAATGACGAGTCCACGTCCAATTGGAGTTGATGCAGTATGTCACGCACAGCTTATCTGGAGGGAAGCTTATTGGGTTGAACGAAGAGTTCCAATTGGTAATAAAGAGATAGATATAAGCACGAGAAGGCAACCCAATAGAATCTGCAATCTATTGAAATGAACTGAAATAAGTGATAGGCACGAGAAGCAGACAACAATAGAATCTGCAGTGAATGAATACGGACGGCAGCCGCTAAAATGAAAAGGAATCCCACAACATTGTTGTAGGCTTGTAGCTGCCCCTCGGAAGATTCTACAGCTGGAAAAACGGCAATAATGGTAATGGTCCTCCTCGCAGTGAGGAGGGGCTTAACACGTGTTCATATCTGGTATGCACAATTACAGTATTCATAACCAGTCTCCATGATTAACTATTAGAGTTTGTAGAATGAGAGATATTTTGGCAGGTTAAAGATTTCATTTTTTTAAGTCATATTTTATGATTTTTTAAAATTAAGATGAATTATTAGAATCGCACTTATATATAAGATGAACCGTTGGTATTTCAAATATAAGTTGTTCAGACCAGGATCTTATGGAGGTATATCCTTACCATAAACCTATTTGTGTAATAAAAAATTAAAAAGCAATTTTATTAATGGAAAAATAATTGAATCAATGATTATATAGCTAGCTTTTACAAAATATTAAATCGAATAATGTTTTTATAAAAAGAGTAGATAATTTGAGGTAAATAAATCACATTCCCAAATATTGTGTATATATAAACACACTTTTTTTCAATATGATTTCGTAAGTATTATCTTTGTACAATACTATATTTTATATTTTAAATAAGATACGATGAATATGTTTAGAAGTGTGTGATTTTGTAAGTTTCACTCAATTCATAGATATCAGTTTATTAATTTTATGAGTTTTACATTATTATGTTTTCTATAGAGTATTAGGTGAAAGATATTGGTTGATCAATGAGGATACTACAGTTTCTATAGAATTTATAGAATTTAGTTCTAACATTATTGTATTTAATTTATATTAAAAACAATTGTGAAAAGCATATTTATTTAAATTGTTATTGGTTACTATAGGATGATGTTTACTTCATTTAATGTTTTTCACATGGTGACGGTTGGTATAGGTCACCCAAATTTCATGTTCCAGCCATGTTCACCATTGAAATTTGTAATGGAAGCTAACCATGGACATGGTGGTGGGGTTATCAATATTGAGTAAACACCCGATGCTATCCTTCATTCAACCACCTCCATTATCCCACTCTGCATGTTACCCATGGACTTAGTGCATGCATTCTAGGTGGGGCTTAGCTGGGCCTGTTGATGTATTTGTAACTTTAGAATGTATTCATCTATGTATGGGTGTGTCCAAGAAGTTGAGGGTCTCTTTTGGTGCGTTAGATGCAATACAAAACTAAAAAAACAGACATCCATCAACTTGCATGAATATTTTGAGACACTTACATAATGAATCTTGCGATCAATTTATAAAACAAGAAATGTAGGAAATTGAATGACCTTTCCAAATATATATATATATTTTTTCTATTCAAAATGTTGTTAACTATCTAAAGTTAGATATTTTTTAACGGGCACTTTTTATTTTTGGGACAAATTATAAGGTATATGTTTTTGTGGGTGTAGCGTAGTATCTAAATGATGGAATAAACTTACGAAAACCGGTATACATATAGAGAACATATAGGACTAGTGCACGACTATTTTTCCAATAATAAAAATAACATTTTTAAATTTTTGTTTAATTATCTAAGAGATCAAACCTCGAAAACGGTACGTCAATTGTGGGTGCAGCGTTTGAATGTCTTAATGCAATTATTTGGAAATGGGTTTTTTATAGCATGTAGAGGTTGGTGTTCTTTAGTGCACTTTACAATTTTTTTTTAAATGGTTGAGAAACGAAAGAGATATGGACAAAACACTAACAGTGTGTTTTTTGAGTTGAGGAGTGATGATAGAAGATAAATAAGAAAAAAATAGAAAAAAATTATGTATTCTTGTAAAAATTTACATATTTAGAATCTGCAAAAAAAACATATCTGTTTCTAAAATCTCATAAAAATGGAGGTGTGCAGCATAATCAGACGAACCATTAAACACGAGCATATTGAAAATTTGGATATAATGCTAAATTAGCCATGGTTTATCATACTCCAAGGCATAGGCATGTTGAATCCGAAGAAAAGTACAAAGTAGACACATAGGCATAGGAA
>LPNX010440234.1:404905-434773 GCA_001517045.1 Pseudotsuga menziesii
CATCATCAACATGATCATCATCATCACCATCAACATCATGAACATCATCATCACCATCGTCGTCATCATCATCATCACCATCAACATCATGAACATCATCATCACCATCGTCGTCATCATCATCATCAACATCATCGTCATCATCATCATCATCATCATCATCATCATCATCATCACCTTCCTCATCATCAACATCGTCATCACCATCATCATCATCATCAACATTGCCATGATCATCATGATCATCTTCATCATGTTCATCGTCATCATCATCATCATCATGTTCATCTTCATCTTCATCATCATCATCATCATCAACATCAACATCATGAACATCATCATCATCAACATTATCACCATCGTCGTCATCGTCGTCGTCATCATCATCATCATCACCTTCATCATCATCATCATCATCATCATCCTCATCATCAACATGATCATCATCATCACCTTCCTCATCATCATCATCATCATCATCATCAACAACAACATGATCATCATCATCACCATTGCCATCATCATCATCATCATCCCTTGACCATGTTGAGGACTTAATACCCATATATAATGCTCAAAACCGCTTAAAGGCATGTGCATATTTTCTTGGAGACCGAGCATACCTTGAGTAGGTCATATGTGGTGCTTCAAGGAATTTTTCATTAACATGGGTGACTCAAAAATTCCATTATGGCCTAAGGAATGAACATATTCCCTCAAACATGTCTTAGAGTTCCAATACCTGCTGCACAAAACTACCTAATTCCACTAGCATCCATATTCATAGTCCAAGTATACCTATGAGATGGAATTTGTGATTTTTTAAGGCATCCTTCCTATCCATGGATGCATAGAAGCTTTAGTTAGGGTCAAAGGCCATAGTTTCCTCCCCTGACTATGTCCATGGCCTTCAGATGCATACCTAGTGCTCAACAAATGACGATGGCATGCATATCCCGATTAAGATTCAAATGATTCACTTGCAACATCATGTGTGGTGGTTGGAGGAATCAATTTTGGCCCTAAATGGTTAACAATGTTGTTTAAGGCCTAAGGACAAAGTGTTCCCCGCACCCATGTGAAGGGGCCTAATATCTGTACTTATTGCTAAAAATGTTCTAATGGCACTAATATCCCCATTTCAAGGTAAATGAAACCATGGACGTATCTATTGAGGTTATTCAACACATCATTCTTGGCTCTAGATGGATAGGAGCATCTTTTAGGGGCTAAGGCCTAGGTTTCCTCCCTTATTATGTCTAAGGTCCTAAGACACATACATAGTATTAAAACCCCTAACGGTTCCCATATCCCGATTCAAAACAAAACTATCAACATGGGAGGTCATGTATGGTGATTCAAGGTGTCGTTCATGGACCTTGAGCCCTAAAATATGGTTTACAACCTAAAATTAAAGCTCTATGTACCAACCATGATTAATACCTTATCCTCCATATCTAATGCTAAAAAAATCCTAATAATGGTCACATCCCAACTTAAAGGTTGAGGATACCCTCAAGAGATCATGTGTGTTTGTTTGGGGTGTTTTTCTTGACCCTATATCTATATAGGATTCCTTTACAAGGTTTCCTCCATCAACTATGTCTATGTATATGTTTCTAACACTAAGAGAACTCTAATGTACTGCATATTCTCTCTTAGATGCAAAATATCACATGTGAACGTCCTATGTGCAGGTTCAATGCCTTGTTCATGGACCTAAAGCCTTAAAAGCTACCTTTAGAACATAATTCTTGAGTTTCCTCCCTCAAGCATGGTCAAGGGAGTATGACCCATACTTAGTTCTTAAAACCTCCTAATAGCGTCCACGTTACAACACAAAGAAAAATTATACTATTGGGAGGTTAGGCATGGTTGTTTGAGATGTTGTTCTTGATAATGTTAAAATATTACTATAGGTCCTAAGTCTTGATGATGGAAACTATTGTTTTTAGTCATTTCCCTAGACATGAACCATTTTTTGTGGTTCTCCATAATGCATGCGCGTTTTGCTTCTCCATAACGCGTACGTGTTTTGTAACTATAAAATGTGTGCATGTTTTGCTTCTCCATAACGCATATGAATTTCACTTCTCCATAATGCGTATGCGTTTTGTAACTATAAAACACATGCGCTTTTTGCTCAGCCTAACCTATGTGTCATATGACATGTCAGGCTCGAACTTAACCAAACCAAGAATTACATAACGCAAGCGCATTGTGTTTTTTTGTATCATGAGCGTGTTTCCTAAAGGTAGCATTGCATCTAAAATGTCCCTCAACTTCTTGCACACACCCGTATCTTATGTCTTGTAACCCGATGTTTATTTCGGGATGTGTCTATAATGTAATTGAGTCATGATGTCATGCCCCGATGTTCTGATCAGGAGGCTCTATAATGTAAACAATTCATGTCAAGTCATTGTGGGTAACCCTCCTATTGTCTAAGGGTTAAAGTCCCCGCAGTTTCAGGGCACTAGGGTTGTTAGACTCACTTAGTGAAGTCAGCCCTAGTAGGGTTTTAGTCATGCCGGGAAGGAGTATAAATAGAGAAGTGACTTCTCTATTTAGCACACATCACATACACACTCAAGTGTAGCGCATAGTTGAGGAAGGAGAAGACACTAGGGCTAGATAAGAAGAAGGTTACTGCTGTCAGGAGATCACTTACTGTTTTGGGTTTTTCTATTTTGGTGTTGATTCTATCTCTGAGGAAGTTGTGGGGTCTTTTCCATTTATGGTTTCCCCAAGGAAAAACACTTTGTTCATTGTCTCTTGTGTTTGATTGTTGTGCTTGCTATTCTCTCAGTTAAAGATCCTAATAATGCTAATTTAATGTTGAAAAACAGACATGGTATCAAAGCTAACCTGAGAAGAAGACATTGTGCAGCTACGGGAACTAGGGAATCCTAGTTTGTGGACCTTCCTCCACATATTTTCAGCAAAATTAAGGTGGAATAACTCTCCTCCTTAGGGCGCATCTTTCTGTTAAAGCAGAATCCAATTTTGAGGTTTTTCAGTTTTGGACTCGACACTACTGCCGAAAATTAGGGCTTTTCACAGAAGAGGAATTTTTCAGTGAGCCCAGGCCTGGATTGATCTCCTCCCCAAAATAGAAGTTAGGGATCAATTTCAAAGCATTTGGTTGGATAGAACTCCAGAAAAACAAAACCCTAATTTTCTCCTGAACTAGTATTGCAGGATTTCAGCTCCAAATCCAGATTCGACATCTTGACCTAGTAAGATCTAAATCTTTTGTATTTCCATTTGAGGTTCTCAGTTAAGATGTCTCATCATACCAAGATTGATGAAAAGCTTGAGGGAGCTGATAACTTTCGAGCTTGGAAGTATAGGATCTCCGTGGTCCTGGAAGAGAATGAGTTGGACTCCTACATCAATGAGGAGGTTCCAATTCCAGAGGTAGATGAGGCTAAGGCCTTACATAAGAAGAAGTTGGTTATGGCAAAGAGGATCATTGTTGATTCTATTAAGGATCACCTTATCCCACATGTGTCCTCTCTCAAGACACCTAAAGCTATGTTTGATGCCCTAACCAAATTGTTTAAAGGGAAGAACATAAACTGGAAGATGACTCTGAGGAATCAACTGAAGAATGTGAAGATCCAGAATGCAGAGACCATCCAGTCTTACTTCCCAAGGGTTTCTCAGATCAAGGAACAATTAGAATCAGTGGATGAAGAAGTGGAGAATGCAGAAATTGTGATGACCACCTTGAATGGTCTCCCTATGACATGGGACTCCTTCATTCAAGGGATCTATGCTAGAAAGAAGTTAGTCAAGTTCAACAGACTGTGGGAAGAATGTTCTCAAGAAGAAGCTCGGATAACAGCTCGAGAAGAAACCCAGATCCAACCATCACAGAAGTAAGTACTCTCATCAAAGGAATAACTCTAGAAAACCTAGAGATAAGTCTAAGTTCATTTGTTATACATGCGATGAAAAATGACACTTTGCCAGAGATTGTCCTAAGAACAAAAGTAGCTTTCACAAGAAGAATGGAAACAAAAGAAGACATCATGCTCATACTGCAGAGGATGATCAACCTTCATTGAAGAGAACCAGATATGAAAGTGAAGATTCTTCAAGCGAGGATGAATATGTTTTGATTTCCGCTCTCACGGGAAACTATTGTCATGGAAGTGATGATTGGCTTATAGATAGTGGTGCTTCCAAACATATGATTGGATTCAAGGAATCCTTTGTGAAACTCTCAGAACATGAATCACCTCACAAGGTGAAGCTAGGAGATGACTACGAATATCCAATAAAAGGTAGTGGGGAATCTTCCTATAAGCTAGATTCTGGAAATTCTATAACAATGAAGGAAGTATTGTTTGTGCCAGGACTCAAGAAGAACCTTCTCTCCATATCACCATTAGATGCAAAAGGAATGAGGGTTGTATTCATATATGGTAAAGTCATCATGTGGCCAAAAGGAAAGACTATTGATGATGCAATACTGATTGGTGAACAAGAAGGAGGTTTGTACAAATTGAAGGGCCATCCAGAACAAGCCTTGGTCCATGAAACAGTAGATCCAAATGAACTTTGGCATAGAAGGCTTGCACATGTGCATTACAGAGCACTACCTCTTGCAAGCAAAGTTGTTGAAGGTCTTCCAGAAATACAAGCAAAGCATGATGGGGTCTGCAAAGGATGTGCGAAAGGAAAGAACACAAAGAAGACATTTCCAAGTAGCGAAAGCAAAGCAAAAGTAATCTTGGAAATCATCCACTTTGATGTATGCCGTCCTATGTCATCAAGCTCACTAAGCGGGTATGCATATTATGTTTCTTTTATTGATGACTTTTCTAGGAAGACATGGGTTTACTTCATGAAGAACAAAGACGAAGTATTCAACAAGTTCAAGGAATTCAAAGCCTTGATCGAGAATCACAGAGAAAAGAAGATCAAGAACTTTTGATCAGACAATGGCGGAGAATTCACTTCGAATGAATTCAAAGAGCTATGTAAAAAATCAGGGATTAAGAGGGAGTTGTCCACTCCTTATAATCCACAACAGAATGGGATTGCAGAACAGAAGAATAGAACTATCATGGAAGCTGCAAGATCTATGCTTCATGATCAAGGTCTTCCTATGCATCTTTGGGCGGAAGCTTCCAGAACAATGGTGTATGTACAGAACTGTACTCCACATAGAGTACTTGAGAACAAGACTCCTGAAGAAGTCTTCTTCGGTAAGAAACTAGAAGTCAGCCATCTTAGAATATTCGGATGTCCTGGTTACATACACATTCCAAAAGAGAAGAGAACAAAATTAGATCCTTCAGGAAAGAAGGGTATATTTGTGGGATACTTTGAAAGCTCGAAGGCTTACAGATTATATTTCCCAGGATACAAGAAGATTGACATCAGCAGGGATGTGACATTTGATGAAGACACAGCTTACAAAAAATCTAGAAAGAGACTTGCTGAAGAACCTGAAGAAGCAGAAGCACCCAGAATTCATGATACAACCATGAATGAAGAAACTCATGTAGAAGATCGAGAATTTGAAGAATGACAAAGACCTGTAGATCCACCTCTGGAGAAGAATCCTCATAAGAGGAAACCTGCTTGGGTACGTGAAATTATCCAAGGTGTGGAAAGATATGGGGCTCCATAAGAAAATCACAGAGAAAGAAAGAGGACCAGATCCTGCTCCGAGTATGTAGCTTTACTATGTGATTTCATTGATAAAGAACCTTCCAGTTATGAAGAAGTGACAAAACGGAAAGAATGGAAGGATGCTATGATCGAAGAGTACCAAGCGATCATGAAGAATTATGTTTGGGATGTTGTCCCAAGACCAGAAGGGAAGTCAGTTGTGATTTCCAAATGGATCTAGAAGATCAAGCATGCTGCAGACGGTAGCATTGAAAAATATAAAGCAAGATTTGTGGCTCAGGGTTTCTCTCAGAAAGAAGCAATAGATTATGAAGAAACCTTTGCACCTGTAGCCAGATACACTTCCATCAGATCAGTAATAGCTCTGGCTACAGTGATGAAATGAAAGATACACCAGATGGATGTCAAGACTTCCTTCTTGAATGGTGTAGTGGAAGAGGAAGTGTATGTAGAACAACCTCTCGATTTTGAGACACATGATAGAGAGTCTCATTTGTGCAGATTGAAGAAAGCCCTGTACGGTTTGAAACAGGAACCCAGGACTTGGTACGGTAGAATTGACAGCTTTCTATCTAGTTTGGGCTTTACCAAGAGTAAAGTAGATTCCAACCTGTACTACAAGGTTGAAGATGGAAACCCAGTGATGCTCCTACTATATGTAGATGATCTATTTGTGACAGGTATGGATGGGTTAATTGTTGATATGAAGAGAAATCTTTCTCCCGAGTTCAAAATGAAGGACTTGGGTATGATGCATTGTTTCCTAGGCATGGAGGTATGGCAGAGTGCAGATGGAATCTCCCTTGGACAAGGGAAGTATCCAGTAGAGATGCTGAAGAGGTTTGGGATGATGGACTGCAAAGCCATGGCCACACCTATGGCATCGAACCTAAAGCTATCGAGTGAAGCTTCATCAGAGTCGGTTGATGCTATGATGTATCATCAGATGATTGGGTATTTGATGTACCTGACAAACACAAGACCAGACATTTGCTTTGCTATGAACACCTTGAGCCAGTTCCTGACAGATCCAAGAAATGTTCACTTGATTGTTGCAAAGCATATTCTGAGGTACCTGAGGGGTACAGTTGATTATGGGCTCAAGTATGAGGTGAATCGGAAGATTAACCTAGAGGGTTATGTTGATTCATATTGGGCAGGTAGTGCCATCAATAGGAAGAGCACTTCGGGGTGTTGCTTGAGTATGGGATCAGGTGTGATATCTTAGTTTAGTAAGAAGCAATCATATGTGGCACTGAGTATAGCTGAAGAAGAGTATGTCGCAGCTTGTTCAGCTAGTTGTGAGGCAGTATGGTTGAGGAAGATACTGTCTAATTTATTTGATCTTCGGTTGGATACTACTTGTATACATTGTGACAACTAGATTTGCGTGAAGTTGTCAGAGAATCCAGCATTTCATGACAAGTTGAAGCATATTGATATCAAGTATCACTATATCAGGGATATGGTACAGAGGGGAGCAGTGAAGCTCCAGTATGTTGCGACGGAAGATCAAATAGATGATGTGTTGATGAAGCCATTAGCTAGGGTGAAGTTTGAGTACTTCAGGGAGAAGCTTGGTGTTCTCCACATCGAGGATCCCTCAAAAGGGAAGTGATGAGTCTGTGAGCCATTTTGATATGGGAGAGGATTAAATTCTTTCCATGGTTAGATGTAAGGGCTGAGCCATTCTGTCATGGTGAGAGGATTTGGTTCCTTACATGTCAGATATGAGTGCTAAGCCATTCTTATGCGACTATAGGATTGGTTCCTAAGTGATTAGATATAAGGGCTATTGCCATTCTAGGAATGGAGGTGCCTTGTGAGTTACCAGGAGAACTCAGTCTAGGATTGAGAAGCCATTCTGATATGAGAGAGGGATGTGTTCCCACTTGATCAGATGTAAGGGCTGAACCATTCTGTCATGGATAAAGGATTAAGTTCCTCCCATGTCAGATGTGAGTGTTGGCCATTATGACAAGTAGGTTAGATGTAAGGGCAACTGCCATTCTGTGGGAGAATGGAGGCACCTGGTCAGACACCAGGTAGCTCAGTCTGGGACTGGGGGCCATTTTGATGTAATGATAGGATTAGTTCCTTCATCATCATATGTGAGTGCATGCCCTTTTGATGCGATGTGTTTACACATGGTAGAATGTAAGTGCAGAGCCTTTCTGACAGAATGAGGTCAGATAGAAGTGCTGATCCATTCTGGTGCGATTTGTTTACACATGGTCAGATGTGAGTGCTGTGCCTTTCTGACAGGATGAGGTCGGATGTAAGTGCAGAGCCTTTCCGATGCGATGTGCTTGCACATGATTTGATATAAGTGTTGAGCCATTCTGGGGCGATGTGTTTACACATGGTCAAATGTGAGTGCTGGGCCTTTCTGACAAGATGAGGTCAGATGTGAGTGCTGGGCATGCTTTTCTGACAAGATGAGGTCAGATGTAAGAGCTGTGTGGGCCATTCTAACTTAAGTGTTAGATATAAGCACTGATGAAGACCTACATGAAGGGTAGGCCTACAGGATTGACTCTGTATAACTTCCTGTGATGAGAAGAATCGAGATAGCACCATTCTGAGATAGCATGTGATGATGATCTAGACTTGATGATGATCCAGATGTGATGATGATCCAGACTTGATGACGATCTGGATCAAGTGACGATCCAGTTGTGATGATGATCTAGACTCGATGATGATCCAGATCAAGTGATGATCCAGATGTGATGATGATCCAGACTTGATGACGATCCAGATTGAGTGATGATCCAGCAATGATGAGCTAGTAGTCATGATGATGCAGATCCCATGATGAAGAAGACTTGAAGAAGAAGATGAATTGAAGACTCGAAGACGAAGAAGACTCGAAGACGAAGAAGGCTTGTAGACTAAGAAGAATTGAAGATGAAGATGACTAGATGATCCATTCGATATAGAGAAGAATACCAGTGTTGAAAATTGTGTCGAAAGAATACCTTCCTAGTTAAGAGGGAGTGTTGATGTATTTGTAACTTCGGAATGTATTCATCTATGTATCTTATGTCTTGTAACCTGATGTTTATTCTGGGATGTGTCTATAATGTAATTGAGTTATGATGTCATGCCCCGATGTTCCGATCGGGAGGATCTATAATGTAAACAAGTCATGCCAAATCATTGTGGGTAACCCTCCTATTGTCTAAGGGTTAAAGTCCTCGCAGTTCCGGGGCACTAGGGTTACTAGACTCACTTAGTGAAGTCGGACCTAGTAGGGTTTTAGTCATGCCAAGAAGCAGTATAAATAGAGAGATGACTTCTCTATTTAGCACACATCACATACACACTCAAGTGTAGCACATAGTTGAGGAAGGAGAAGACACTGGGGCTAGATAAGAAGAAGGTTACTGCTGTCGGGAGATCACTTACTGTTTTGGGCTTTTCTATTTTGGTGCTAATTCATCTCTGAGCAAGTTGCGGGGTTTTCTCCATTTATGGTTTCCCCGAGGAAAAACATTGTGTTCATTGTCTCCTGTGTTTGATTTTTGTGCTTGTTATTCTCTCAGTTAAAGATCCTAATAATGCTAGCTTAATGTTGAAAAACTAACAGGGCATCCATCATTTGCTTCTATTAGGTGGAATACGCCCCCTCGTATTATGACTTCTTTAAATTAATATCCTCCTTATTGTTTTCTTAACATCTTCATAGATATATATTCAAGTGAAAACAATAGTTTTAGCAGAAGATTTCCATGGGGAATGACTAGTCTAATCCTATGTCTTATAATTCGATGAGCATAAGACTCATGCTAGAAAAGGGAGGTCGTAAGATAATATACACTGAAGCAAGAAAATATTTTTTTGATTTTCTAATCAATTTTCTTGTACTTCCATCCGGGGCCATTGCCAAGCATGCACTCAACTTGGAATCTACCAAGACTCTAGCAAGGATAAAAAAAAAACTAGTTGCATCATAAATCTACACAACACCGTACAGAGTTTTCCTAGCTCGCTCATGAAAGTTCATGAAGCAATTCTGCTAGACCAAAAAGTACTCTTTGCAAACTACATGAATGACTTAATGTGAATTCAATCTCCTCCTCCACATCCTCCTCGTGGACCTCCTCCCAGGTATTATGTGTGCGGGAACGCTAGTTTTGGAAGCACCATAGACTGTCTCATCAACCAATGTGGAACTATAATGTGTCCTTGTGGCTATTCAATAAGTCATGAAGTGAAATTGGTGGACAACCTCCTAGCTATAGCCTCCAATGATCCAGTTCCTACAGGATATGTGAAAAAGAGAGTCAAATTTATCATCACATATGAGTTGACTTTAATGCTAGTTAATTCCACTACAATGATTATTAAGTTGTATAATAAACTTGACGTGCATGAGCCGACCGAATTAAAACAACGGGAAGTCACAGTTGATTCTTTTAAAACCTTTTTCCTCTTTTGAATTCTTAAGATGACTAAGTTTCCTTTTATGTGTAACATTCATAAGATGACTAAGAATCATCCCTTGGGTATTGAAATTCATTAGCTTCGAATGAAATGTGCACTATTCCATATACATTTTTGACAAGGATCAGATCTCTTGTGTGTTGCTTACTGAGATGCGTTGTTCCATACACATTTTTTGATTGAAAATAATGACTAGAAGATGATCTCTTGCATGCTTCCTATTGAGATGCATTAATTTAGACTGAAATGTGTTGTTCCATACACAATTTTCCATTAAAATGTTTATTGAGATGCATTTGAATTAAGATCTGGAATTTATGGATAATCGAGTTAGGGCTATCTACCCATCACGTAGCAAAGTGTGATAGAATGTAATGTACATCTGGAATACTTGTTGTTTAAAGCAAAATAATACTAAACAACTATCGCAACATGATTCCACCATTCCAAAGACATGGAGTATTCATTTTTATAACATGCCTATTTTGGAGGGTTCTAATGCCATTACTTTTCTAGTAATCGACCTTTGGTCAGATATGAAAAAGAGGATCTTGTTAAATATGTATAAATTAGACATACTATCCATTATCTAATATATGTACTAACTATTTTTCTATAATCATGTTATAGACGTGTCAATTTTGCAATCAATATCCAAATTTGATAAATGAAAATTATTGTTTCTAATTGAACTCCGTAAAGGTATTAAAGTCAAGAATTTTTGAAAAAAAATGGAACAACTTCGAATTGGTAATATATGTATGTGTGTAAGAGCTTACCATTTTCCCTCAAGGTCATTTGAAAGTCTTCACAAGGAAATCCGAAGCCTATTTGGAATAATGCTAAGAGAAAAGTTTCAATGGCAGAATCGATAAGATAATATCATAGGGAGGAGCTTATTAAATGCTTGGAAACTAGTATAAACAGGTTATCTTTAACAAATATGTACGTTCAAGCCATCCAACGGACCAACAACGAAGTCAATGGTTGACTTCAGTGTTGGCCCATTGGATGGCTTGAACGTACATGTTTTTTAAGCTCAGGTACACAATGTCGTCAATAATAAACATGAACAATGCATGGATCTATGGGATTTTCTCAAAGGTAAAAATTTCAACATAGATTCATTATTTGAAATCTAGGTATATGTCTGCGAGATAGAATCAACAAATGATTTTGAATATTTTTAGAATTTGCAAGTCGAAATCATCCGAATATCATGAGTGATCTAGGGTATGTTCAATTTAGAAGTGTATCCATAAATTTCAACAATGGGAGACATCCAACCAATTGAAGGCGCGACAATGCAACTAGCAAACTTACTATATTTATATTTTCAAAGTCCGTTTATAAATTGTGCTTTCTCCTATAATTACGCCGTAAGGCGTTTCAACAAGTGGGAGTCTACTCCTCGAAGTTAATGCTTTTTTTTTCATCCGTCGATATTTTTGTCCGACGATTTGGATAATCTCCATCGTTGATCGTTGATTAGGTTAGGTGGTTAGGTGCACAGTGGCACATGTCCCATCACCATCAATCCAAATGTTGGGGCTTCCTTCACAAAATCGTTTTTCCAAAAGCCTGAAATTTGCACAGTCCAGTCCACCATTACTGTTGTTGCTATGGCTGCAGCGTGTGGAGCTTTAGGGTTTTTGGATAGAATAGAACAGAACTGAACTATTACGAAGGATCACCCTCATTATGATGACACCAACGCCTTGACCACCACTACCAACAAGAAGAAGCCTACACGACCCTCGCGTCGGAGTGTGCTGGACGATTGCGATGGACATGAAATAGAGAAATAGAATTCCTAGTGTGATTTTGGGCACCACCAGAAGCACTTGAAATCCCCCTAGGAATTGATCCTGCGGCTGGCCTCACATACCGTACCCAAATGTAAATGTGATTAGAAAGTTATGTGATTGAGATTCAAGTTTTCCATGGTATCAATAGTAAGAATAGACAAATACATGAAAAGCAAATTTGCAATGTTAACTGTGATAACCTTCATGTACAGACATGTTCACTCAGACGGAAATATATTTACAAAAGAAGCTCTATAGACTATAACTCAACCTACTTATTCTATCAAATTTCATCATTGAGACAAAGTAGCATGTTTATTCCCTAAAAATGGAACATGAATGTCCTCAGACAAAGCAGCAAAATAGAGAGCTTAAAGAAAGAGAAACAAACCCTATATTGTGAATAGTGAGGATGATAATACTGACTGCCATAGCCAACCCTTGGAACACCTACATTTTGAATTCCAACATTAACTTTTCCTGTCTACCCCTTATCATCACCAGTTTTGTCTGCTGGTAAAACCTTGTCGATAGGAGTAGATACTGCACCTCGAAAGGTATAGTGGCTTTAGCTCCCCATTCTTGATCCTTAATGGGATTATCACCATCGACAACAATCACCAAATCGTCCCCATATTCATCCTCACTTCCTTCCTCAAAATCCCATTCTCTTCTCTCCATATTGGGATAAACAGCTTGATCATCATTGAGGACAATTTGAAAATCATCTTCGCTGTCACTATCCCATCCATTCTCTTCTTGTAGCCCTTGATTCTCTGCAACAGCCAATTCCGCTGGAGGTGTCAAATCCTGGCTCACATGAGATACTTCCGCAACCTAGTTCTCTCCATTGCCTTCCCCATCTTCTTCCATATCATCATAACGTCTCGAAATCCCAGGAATTGAGGTTGTCACACCATTCATCACCATACCAAGACTCGGAATATCGTCGTGCTGCGGCAGACCATTATCCTCTTCAAATTGAAACACATTTTCACGTAGTGGCAGCTCAGTTGGTGCAAATGGTGAATCTCGGTCAGTTTTCTCTTCCAGGTCCATTTCGCACACCACTGGATCACTGACTGGGTTTTCAGTATTATCTTTATTCAATTCATCCTCACGCTCCCCCATCTTGATATCTGTATTCTCCACAAAATTGCCTTGAATGGACGATTTTGCACGAACCCTGACTTCATCGTTTTCTGAATAATTCCACTTAATCTCAGACTCTTCTTTGATAAAACTGCAAATCACCTCACAGTAAGCGTATTCATGGTCGATGGTGGGCTTTCTCATGCCATCTGGGCGGCATGCAAGATGGACATGCAAGATGGGTTACACGCGTCAAAGGGAACTTAAGGTTTAATACAAACTTAAGGTTTAATACAGTGTGCACTATCCTGCCTATTAGGACACTTGTGATTGGCTAATAAATATACAAATGCCAAATATGGGGGCCTATAGGAGATGATTTATTTGTCATCTAAAAAAGAATTAAATGAAATAAAATATATTACTAGGGTATCTCTGTTGCCTTAGGTTGCAAGGGAACCTCAGTTTTCTAACAAAAATGATCTAAAATGACATCAATCAAGAAGCAATGATCTAATAAAAATGGCATCAAGGAAGACTATGTGAATTAAATTATTTTTCTTCATTATGTAATTTTGGGCCGATATTTGTATGGGCGTTGTAGGTGAGTGTAATGTAAGATAGAGACATAATGCGTGTATATATTATTCACTTCTGAACTTGGTTTAACTTGGCTTTCATAATAGTGCCGACGGAGAGAATTTTGCTTAAATTTAGCTTGAGAAGCATAAATTAGAAAGGTGACAATTTTAAGTATGCAGTCAATTCTATTGCTTCAGTAACAGCTAATTTCTTGTAAGAGGGAAGACTGGAAATAATTCTATTGCTTCAGTTCAGGTGTAAACATCTAGCTTTTCCTAAATTTAGTGGGGCTAAGCTCAAGTGCTTTAAAAATATAGTCCTGCTCTTTCCTGCAGTCGGCAAAACAATGTTTTCTACTTTCTTAGTACAGTATGCTTTTCAAATATAGGACTGTTCTTTACTAGAATCAGCAAAATTAAGTGTTTTCCACTTTCTCAAAACAGTTTGCTCTCCTAATAAAGCAAACTAAGAATTCCAATTAAATGTCTTAACATGGGTGTCTGCATTACTTGCAGTTCCATATTCCTTCTTTAAACTCCTCGAGGCTATTATTTGTTCTGCAATTTGTCCCATTTTCAGAGAATTGCTTTGAGCGGACATTCTTTGTATTAATTTCTAAGCCGGTCCTCAATAAGGGTGATCGTCTTGCAAACCGATCATATCTAGATCTCGACACACCACCTGGATCTTCCCCGCCACATATCAACAATGATTGTTGCATTCTTAAAAAATAGTTGTGCAACATATCTATTGAAAATTGTTAGAAGATATCTTCTAAGAGACACAGGACAGTCGGTAATTCTATTTTATGTCTTTTACATTTCTGCCCAACCTATATGGATACTAGTAACTTGTTACAGATTCCAGCCCCTATTTCTCCAAGGATGGATGAAGAATGACACTAAATAAAAAAACAAATTATCAGTTGCAAGTTGCTTTGTAGCAGAGGTGGGCCTCTGAAGCTCTTTTATGATTTGTTTCTAAACCAAACTAAGTTAAAAAAAGTATTTTATGGTATTTTCTTTGAGTAACTCTCTTTTATTGAATAATTGAGCTAACATGGTCCTATTCATTACTTTGCTACGAAGAGTATGTATCTTATCCCTCTCTATGTTCATACTTCATAGTTATTTTACTTTTATGATTTACTCATATTTAGTAGAAAGTCTTTTCTTCTCTGCATTTAGACTTTTAAGTAAACCACATCCTTTGTTCTTTTCTTCTTTGTCAAGTTCAATATTATTTGGTATAGAGCTATATCAGGGGTTTTTAGAAATGTCTTAGTTATACACTTACTTCAAAGCTTTTGTCAGCAATACATGGGTAGTTTGTACCTCAGCTTTCCAAGTGCAATTATTAGGGGATCAAATTTTCAAGGGTGGATAGATAATGGTTGGCATCTGAAAATGAGGAAACTATTATAACTTTTATTTTGAACAGAACAGTATTCAGAAATTATACTTATTCTGCAAATAAAAAATTTGTATAAACCCTAAGAAAGATAAGGATACAAAAAACCAGATTTTATTAATATATTGGAATTTGACAATCTTTAGTATAAGCAACAAGATAGTAGATAGATCCATAAATTTATGCAATGTTACTTGATTGTAACATAAGAAATACAAAAACTAACAATCCATGAGAGACGAATGCATGCCGATAATGTAATGGCCGATTATGTGAAGAATATAATGTCTTGTTGTATATGTCCACATCTCCTTGCTTAGCTTGCAACACGACGTTCTTTTATTGCACCCCTAGGTACACTTGCTAGTTTTATTATGACATGACAATGAGGGCATTTGAGATCCTCTGTAGTTTTACTCCCATGTGAATCAACGAAGAATTTTTTTGATATTTAGTTAAATTTCAATTTAAAACATCTGTGATGCGAAGGAAACGAATTGATACTTTAATGTGTTGAGACCTAATCAAGTACAATGAAAAATTTATAAATTTATATAGAATTAATCTTTGATAAATGTTGTTGAAAATTTAATATGTTCGTTTGAAATTTTAAGTGGATACTTCAATATGTATCGTTGAGAATTTATATCTTTTGTGTGATGGATTCTTGTAAATTTACTTTAAAGGTTGGGTGCAGCAAAGTCAGAGAAAAAGTATTTAAATATTGTATATGAGAAAAAAAATTCATTTTGCTTGTTCTAATAGTATTTTCTAATTTTTGTTTATGTAGTCCAAATATGTTTAAAATGATGGACACGGAGCTGAACAATTGCCAATTGAGGCTGTAATAAAATAATGGTGTTATAATTCATATTTGTTACAACTTTACTATTTTATGGAAAATATCTAGTAGGAGCTTGAAAGAGTATGTGGACAATATAATATTCTTCATAGCAAAGTCTATGGTGATGGGATGGAAATAAAAGCAATTTATCCAACTTGATTTAGCAGGTATTCAGAAAGCATTGCCACCAAAAATGGTTGCTCAACAATCATAAAACCTTTTAAAAGAATGAACATATAATATTGTAGAAGGAAGAAACATCTATTAACAATGTCTAAGGAGGCCACTGCACTACCTTCAAAGGTTTGGATCAGTCCATTAGTTTCACTGAGATTATTGGTTCGAAGTCCCTGAATGGAAGCAGTGGTAGGAAAATGACAATGAGCCACTGCAAGAAACATGGATGAAGAAAAGGGAATGTGGTTGTTAAAGGAAAGGAAATGCCCCCATGTAATGGATTGAAAGAATGAACATGGTATTGATTTTGGGTCCATATAAGTTATTGGGGGTAAAATGATTGAATTTCAAGAAACATTTAAAACTGATCTCACTATGCTCTTTGCAAGAAATTTTAAATGAGTTATTTTTCTCGATGAGAAGGAGCTCCAAATTAGAGAAGGATTATGGAGGAAATTATTGAAAAATCTAGTTGTTGGTCTTATTTAGATAGTGCTTCTCAAGGTATGCCAAGTATGGGAGGTTCTGGGGTCTTTTATTCTTATATAATACACTATGGTTCAACTTTTTTGTTGGACTTGGGAGAAGCACTAACAATTGAGCCAGTTAGTGATGTTTTTAGGTCTATCAAATATGGTACAAAAGTTACAGGTATTTGGGGATTCCAAGCTAGTAATTGACTGGTTAAAGCTAAAGTGACCTCCACAGAATATAATTATGAACCCATTATATGAAAAACTCATAAGAAAAGCAACTTTATTCCTGGATATTTCCTTTCATCATATTTTTTGGAAATGAACATCATGGCTAATCAACTATAAAAAATGGGGTTGTAGGTGGGTGATGGCTCTTGAAATTTATGAGAAATATCAAAAGACACTATAACTTAACATGATCTGACCCATCCTCATTTCCTTGTTATAATCTTGCAGTGACGTTATATTATACCCATGGCTTTTGTATCTTTTGAGTCACTATTTTCACATGGTATTTTTGTTTTATGAGTTAAGATCTGAAACCATTTCAGTTTTATTTCAGTTAATGAAAGTTTGGGTATGGTATTTATGGGTTATGCACAATATGTTCATTTATCGATATAATGAATTGTGAATTTTTATAAATGATTTTTTTAGTTTTATATTTAGTTCTATGTGTTTTTTAATTTTTTATATTAAATTACTTCTTCAAAATTTGTATCATTAAATTTGTAGATTAATAAATTTTCAATATAAAAAGACATAGGTTTAATCTTTATAAAACACCGCTAGTGAGGTTAGGTTAGGTTATTTTGAAGTATTTATCCCATTTACTATTACCCCACATGGGACAATAGATGGATCGTTAGATCTTAGTAATATATCTGTACATGCAGATTTTTGTTTTGTTTTATGAAATTCATTCTAAAGTTGTATTATTGTATTTAATGAATTTGTTTTAAAACATTTACCAAAATGTTAAAAGACTCTTAATTGTTGACATCGCGAGGACCAGGGGCGGGCAAATGTAAGCGGGGTGTACGACGAAAGAACGTGGTGTTACAGCCCCACTTAGAACGAGCGCTCTTGACTCGCTAAGAGGGTGTGCGGCACTGTCTAGCAACCTCTCAAGGGCTTGGCCAACTTGATGTTAACTAACGGACTACGCCTACTCATTATGCGGAAACATGTTATATCATTAACTTAGTCATTCATACACATATGCAATAACTGTAACAACACAAGAAATTATGGAAGTGTTGCGGGTTGCCCAATGCAGAGCCCGTCTTCAATATTTTCACAAGTAAAACAGAGATGCCAAAACCGGCCACTCACTGGGTGTGCGCCCAACTTGGCTAAAACACACACTTTTACAAAACTGGAAAAACCCAAGTCAACCTCCACTGAGCAACTAACTTGGCTGCCGAAACTACTGCTGCAAACCCACACTGTATGCTGCTGCCGCACCGCAGAAAACCCAGAAAACGTGCCACTATCTGAACTTAGCCTCTGCCACAGTCCAACTGTGCACTGTGCCAAAAATGGCTGCCTGCGGTACCCCTGCGCGGATGCCACAGAAACGGAGGTGCGCTTTAGCCAAGCGCACTGTTCACATGAAGTTTCTCCTCCCTCCTTGGATGATTTTGAAATGACTTGCACTTCGTTTATTTATAGCCTTCTAGGTGTCTTGCCCATGTCAACTTGCCATCTTACTTACTGCACAAGTCACCCCTTGCCGGTTCACCAAGTCAACTTGAAAAAACACTTGGCCACTTAACCGTTCTGTTGGTGTCACCCCACCAAGGTGACTTTGACTTAGGCGTTCAGAGGTCCGCTTGCCGAAGCCCCTAGAGTGCCACGCGCCCACTTTGCTGGTGAGCCGCGCGCCCCCTTTACTTTGACCGAGCGCGCATCTCTTTGACCGCTGTCCGTCGCTAACCGTGCCGTCGCGCACGTGCGCCTGTCGCCCAACTACCGTCGTCCACACGCCCGTGGCTTTACTTACCAAAGCGCTCTTTTGCCGGAGCGCCCAACTGTCCGCACGTCCATCTGCACATCCATCCGCACGTCTGTTCGTCCGCACATGTCTGTTCGCACACTAGGGTCGCGCGCCCACACCTAGGGTCGCGCGCCCGTTTACCGAACGTCTTCACAAGCTAGCATGCCCAACCACACGCTCAAGGGTTGCGCACCTCAAAGGTGTCGCGCGCCCATCATCAATGTCATCTTTTCCAAGGGGCGCCCGTGCCAAGTCACGTGGGCGCTGACCTTGGGGCGCGCCACATTCCCGACCTCCGTGCCGGTGGTGAATGTGGGCGCTTGCTGTCTTTGCTAAGTGAGAGCGCAACTCCATGCCGAACCGTCATGACCACGACACCTTTCCCAGGTTTGCCACCTTCCAGGTGCGCTGAAAAACGTGGCTATGACACGTGGGACAACTTTTCCATGCCTTAAGCTGGGTAGAAGAAAATTAAATCACCCTTGTAAATTGATGGGCATAAGCAAATAAAATCAACCTTGGACATATTCAACAATATTCGGTTTGTGTGAATCGTGAGCATAGGAATGATAAAGAAAGGAGCTACGAGCTATCGTAGAAGAAAGAAGCATGCTATTTTTTACATGTATTATTAAATATGAAAATAGATAGGTTGAAGGCCAAAACCTTATCTCAATTTTATAATTCCTGGTTCCATAATAAATGAATACAAAATTGTTACTATAAATCACATTATATTACTAGAACTAGGATTACGACACTTTAAAAAGAGTTTTTTTTGAATGTTTATGGTTTCCCACCGTGGATATGAATCTCTTTAAATTAAGAGCTCTGGGATCATGTCAATCACATACGAGTGGCTTCTTTTTTGTGTTTATAGTTTACCTTGCTTTTGGTTTTCTTCTAATAATCTAATTAATTATTGACAATTAAACAAGCGTCCGAGTGGTAATAATAATAATTATTTCTCTATGATTAGCCAATAGTTGAATAATAATCTAATTAATTATTGACAATTAACCAAACGTCTTAGTGGTAATGATAATAATTACTTCTCTTTGATTAGCCAATAGTTGAATAAGCTTTAAAAGCATGCATACTTCAATATTACAACATGGTATAAATATCCCCAAAAAAGTATACTTCAGATAGGTTAAGTGAATATTGTATGGTTTAACAATAGTAACAAAGTGATTTAAAAGAAGTGAAATTTACATAATATATCAAATTATGATCAAATTTTAGGTTTCGTCATCTCATCTATTCCATGAAATTTGGGGTTCAATAGCTAAGTACTTTTGTGGCAAAATAAATGTTTTCTTCCTATTGCACTTTTTTTGGAAAAAATATCATATTTCTATAGCTTTTGTCTTATAGCAATAACTATTCACAACTACAAAGACATTGAAGGGTGTGTGCAAGAAGTTGAGGGACCTTTTAGATGCAATGGTGGAGTGAATTAAATCACTCTTGATCCAAAAAAAGAAATCATCCCAAAAAATCCCGAACCTGCCAAGCCTAGTTCCAACGCTGCCAACATGCATGCCAACTAGGATAGTAAACCAAATCGCGCCTCCATTTTATTTAAGAAAATTGCGCCTCCATTTTATTCAAGCAAATCGTGCCTATGTTTTATTCAAGCAAATCGTGCCTCCATTTTAGTGAATAAAATCGCACTCCTATTTTGGAAAACCTATTTTTTTTTAAACAGGTCGAGCCTGTCTTTTTTGCCACATCGCACGACAGTTGGAGTTGGATGGAGAAAATATCGACTGGGAGAACACGTTTTTGGGTGTTCCAAATCCATCCACCTCCACCTTTGGATCAATCTCCTCTTTTTGAGGTATTTTCCTCATTTCTTCTCATGGTTTTTTCTCTTTGTTCATCAATTTATTTTCCCTAATTTGAAAAATTAAACCAAAATAAATTAATTTATGGCCAATGGAAACAAAAACCCTAATGGAATTGGCCAATGGAAACAAAAACCCCAGTGTAATTGGACAATGGAAACCAAATCCCCAATTTAATCATAAAAATTAAATAATTATAATTATTTACCAAAATTCATACCCAAAAATCACATGCCCAATCGAAACCGAAACCCCAATTAACTCAAAAAAACAAATGAATTTCACTATTTCCATATGCATAATCACAGGCATCGTTGTGAATCCATACCAAAATTCACAAATATGCAAAGTTTGTCAAGCACATGGCAAGTTTGCATAAGTAATTTACATGCCCAATGTAAACCAAAACCCCAATTAACTCATAAAAAACAAACGAACTTCACTATTTGCATATATGTATATTCACAAGCATCATTGTGAATCCAAACCAAAATTAACAAATATGCAAATTTTTTCAAGTATATTGCAAGCTTGTATACAACTAAAAAACAATCAAGTAGAATTCATATATTCTCTAAAATACATAAACAAACATGGTAAATCCCTTGCCTCTATTCGAAATATCGAAGTTGGTCTTCCAAGAACATCAATAAACACCTTATCATTTTGATGAAACTTCCTAATCGAAGTGTTAAAATAAGGTATAGAAGCTTGCCATGCTTTTAACAAATATTTCCTCTTGAACAAAGGGTACTTTTTGGTTAAGGTCAAGACAACAAAGTTCAACAGTAGACTCTATGAACGTGAAGATACATAGGTAGGTTGATGTGTTTAATTAAACATGCCAATCACATACTATCATACATGATATAATCTAGTGGAAACCTTGCAACCATAAAATCCACTTTACACAATTGTGCATTTAAAGTCTCTCATGGGTATATAGAAAGAGGGCACATAACTAAAATAACATCAAGTAGAATCCATACATGGCCCAAATTAAATCTAAACAAAGATCTGCTAAATAGACTTTGGAGTCCAAAAAACATCATGCTACAACAAATACTTACATATGTAACAAAATCATTGCCTATACTAGGATTTTATTCATCAATAGCACATCATGCCGCTTATTCTAGGGTAGAGTTGTTGCCTCTACCCGCAATTTGGGAGCCAGTCCTGCAAAGGCAATAGTTAGCACCTCACAATTTCAATGAAACTTCATAATCCAAGCCTTAAAATAAGCTACAGGAGATTCGCAATCAACATATGCACTCAAGACACTTTATGTACACATGCATACTTAAAAATTGGAATTAATACTTGAATTTAGGACATAAATATGAAATGAAAAAATGTTTAATGTTTAATCTTTACTGTAAAATTCAAGATTAATTTTTAAATTTACATGATAGATTTAGTTTATGTTGTTATTTGTCGTACATTAGTTATATAGTTTTCAGTGCTTAGAGATGTCACTATATCATGCGTTTGTATTTCTAATGATATTTTATTTGTATTTATGATTGCAGTGGCTACTATGGATAACAATGTGGAGATACTAAGGGTTATTGGCCATCTGAGAGAGATTGGTTCTGCTTGGAGGGGTGGAGATGAGCTCCATCGCTCCTTGTCAGATTCTTTGTTGTCTATTGTTGATACAATCGCAATATCAAATGATGCTTTGTATCGCATCGCATCGTACAGGGAGAGGAAAAGACAACAATACACTGATGGGTTGAGCTACAACGAGGTAAAAAAGGTCAAAAATAACAAAACAACACATCTATACATTGTTTAGAGTGCCTGGGACAGATGACATTCTGGAGATCAACATGCCACATATTTCTATTGAGTGGTGCACCTTTCCACCCATCAAAGACAATTGGATGGATAGGTGGTACATGGTTTTTGACATTCCCCCTCACAACAATAAGGAAGTACCATTGTACCTCCTCCGAAAGTTGTATGCATATTTTGTGATGGGGAAACATGTCAACTATTTTAACATGTTGGACTTCTAGGGAGTTGGTAGATGAATTCCCCAACTGTAGCGTCCCCGACCCTCCGACCGGTGAAGAAGACGCTACCATGGCGTTAACCATCCGGGCTACCAGCCCCATGAACATGTGAAACCATAAAATAACTGAAACAGAATGCTTTGAACTAGAATCATGCATACATGATCACTTATCATGCACAGATGCAATTACCTATCATACACAGTGGAAGCAACATACATTCATACAAGCATTCATTCAACATGTTCATCACATTTATTAACAGTAAATACGATTGCAGAAGTAAAATAGGCAAGGTTAGTTATCTTATAAGAACTTGTTCCGCAACCAGCTACGTCGCTACAACGTTCCACCCAACCATAGGCCAGTGTGCTCCTTAATCTCCCAGCAACGTTGCCACCCCCGAGTTGGGCATGATTCTCCAAGGAATAAGGAACAAGCAGGCTTATACATAGCCAAGGATACACAAAACATATCCAAGCCAACACAGTTGGGTTTATCAGGCCATCCAGGAGTTGGGAAAGGCTAAATGCTAAGCTGGTGAGCTCATTACAGAGCCAGGAACACTTACACCAGAACTAGCCTGACTTCTAAGACACCCACACACACCCAACACAAGGAATCGGTCCCTTCTCTACTACACAGTCCCTCAGGCCCTGCATTCCCTTCCAGTGCTATTCAGGGTTTGTGGAGAAGAAAGCCAGCCCTCTAGCTCTGTCTGTGTTGTTTCCAAACACACCAGGTTTATCAAGCAAACCAAGCGCCCATCCCTGCTCCCAACACAGTCCAAAGACCAACCATTTCACGTAGGCAATTAATCAGCTGCTACAGCTTAACAGGGAAAAACGACTCCCAAGTGAATTATACAGTCCCAAACGTATCAGTGAACGTGGGGAAAACAACAGTTCCAAAACGTAATCAGTGAGTACAGCTCACAACATGGGGAAAACAACTCCAAACAGTCTGTGCGTGAGGGAAACTTGCATCATACCCCAAATGTAAAGAAGACCACAACGATCACAACGTAAGGGAGTCCATAGCAACACAACAAAGCTCGAGGAGAATGGCGGCAACCATAAATCACGGGAAGAACAACGGTTCCAATCTCAACACCGAAATGAAAGAAAATTACACGGTCATACCAGTCTGTAAAGAGATCATACAGTCGAAAACATGAATGGCCCTTCACAGCAAATCGTGGATGAAAGAGCACGGCTCCCAGCTCGCTGTGTGAGCCCAAAACTAGAAAAATCCTGTGCATGAGAATAAAGAACAGATAATGATCCCTACGTGAGGATGAACAGCTCCACCTATGCGCGTGGATGAACAGACAATCATGAGGAATGAACAGACCATGGAGATAATGTGCAGTGGAGAGAATGAATGAAGGGCATAGTCATTCTTCTGCCCATTGTGAGGTTCAATCCACTGGTGGAGTGTGCGTGTGGACAAGGACTGACAGTCCTGCCACACTCCACTTCCAGCCATAACTACCTCAACTACTCAGGTGAGCATTAAAATTGGTAGTTGGATAAGACAAGGGGAGGTGACACATGGATTTCTCTCATGGCCCAAGGTTTGACATTTCCCCCACCCTTATCCTTGTGAAAATCATGCCCTTTTCAATTTAGTTGCCGTGAACGTAGCTGGTCGGGTTCATTTAATTAAATATGTATATTTACATGATAACAAAACTTAACACGTATGCCGCATGCCCCGATATACCATCGGTGACAAGTTCAACCCAAAACATAGCGTAACCAATCCATTGTGGCGCCTGGGCCTTTACCTCCGCACCATGATTGTTACAATATATATATCATGTACATTTAATGCAATGGGGTCAAAACCGGGGTGTTACATTCCCCTCCCCCTTCAATAGCACTGTCCTTAGTGCTTACAAAATTTGAACAAAATGCTACACTGGTATCGCCTCAGTGTTTCACAAAATTGAACAAAAATGGATGTACCAATCGCATGGCATCCTCCAGCTCTCATGTAGCCTCTTCAGGTCCGTAGTGCTCCCATTGCACCTTTACCTACCCTATGGCCCGGCTCTGGAGCATTGTGACCTTCATGTTGAGGATGCGCATTGGCTCGATTCAGAACTCTCCCTCGGGTTCCACCTGAATCACATCCCAATTTATCACATGGTTAAGATCATGTACAAATATCTTAAGCAAAGAAACATGAAAACCATTATGAGCTCTAGTGCTAGCAGGCAATGCAAGTCTATATGCAACTGGCCCTATTCTTTCAAACACTTCAAACGACCCACAATATCTAGGTGACATCTTGGCACAACTCCCAATATTCAAGGAACTCTTCCTTGCCCTCACTCTGAGGTAAACATGGTCTCCAACCCTGAACTCCCTGTTCACCCTATGCTTATCTGTATAGCTTTTCTTCCTGTCCTATGCTGCTTTCAGATTCTGCTTGATCTTTACAACCTCTTGCTCCATTTCCCTGAGCAATTCTAGCCCAAGCATAATCATGTTCACTGGGTTATCCCAAGTCACAGGTGTCCTACACCTTCTTCCATACAAAGCTTCATATGGACCCATCCCCAAGGAAGCCTATTGTCCATTGTTATAAGCAAATCCTACCAAGTGTAAGTAATCTTCCCACTTGGTGGGTTTATCCATCACATACATGTGAAGCATGTCCTTGAGCACCTTATTAACTCTCTCTGTCTGACCATCTGTCTGAGGATGGTATGCAGTGCTGAAGTTTAGCTTTATACCCAAGTCTGCAAACAACCCCTTCCAAAAGTTAGAAGTGAACTTGACATCTCTGTCAGATACTATTGCCTTCGGCAATCCATGCAATTGGAATATCTCCTTCATGAAGATCTTTGCAATGTCATCAGTATTATACGTAGACTTAACCAGTATAAAATGCACTTCCTTAGTCAACCGGTCTACCACAACCATGATGGAATCATGTTGTCTCCAAGTCATCGACAATCCTGTAATAAAATCCATGCAAATAACTTCCCATTTCCATTCCGGAACTGGCAAAGGCTGTAACAAACCTGCAGGGTGTTGATGCTCAACCTTTACCTATTGACATTTCATACACGTTGAAATGTATTTAGCCAAGTCCTTTTTCATTCCTGGCCAAAAGTACTACTTTCTAGCTGTAGCAATTGTCTTCTGATATCCCGGGTGACCAGAATATGGAGCTTGATGGATTTCATCCATAACAACTCTCCTCAAATATGCTACATCTGGAATATAAATTCTGCCTTTATAAGTGAGAAGTCCATCTTCTTCCAATTTATATCCCTCATACCTCTTCTCAAGACTTTGTTGTTGCAATTTGTCTTTTACCTGCTCATACAATTCATCTCCAGCAGCATGACTAACAATCTGCTTCCTCAAATCGGATTGGCAAATACTAAGAGATGCCACATGCATTTCCTGCATCTTCCTGCTGAGTGCGTCAACTACCTTGTTCTCTTTCCCTTTTATGTGCTTGATTTCAAAATCAAACTCACATAAAAATTCCAGCCATCTTGCTTGCCTAGCATTCAGAGTAGGATGATCAAATAGATACTTCAGTCCACAGTGATCTGTTCTGAGCTCAAATCTTCTACCCATCAAGTAATGCCTCCACATCTTGAGGGCATGTACTATGGCTGCAAGCTCTAGATCATGAGTGGCATAGTTCTTCTCATGCTCCTTCAACTTTCTTGACTCATAACATATCACGTGGTTGTCCTGCATAAGGACTCCTCCAAGCCCTTGTCCGCATGCATCAGTACACACCACAAAATCTTTTTCTGTATCTTCAACATTCAATATGGGTGCACTAGTGAGAAGATTCTTCAACTACTAAAATCTTTCTTCACACCTCGATGTCCATTCAAAATTCATCCCCTTCTTTTGCAAAGAAGTGATGGCATGTGCAACTTTGGAGAATCCCTCATTGAACCTCCGGTAGTATCCTGCAAGTCCCATAAAAGATATTACATCTGTCACATTTCTTGGAGTAGGCCAATTCATAATTGATTCAATCTTTTTAGGGTCCACAGATATACCCTCTTCTGAGATAATGTGACCCAAGTACTGAATTCTATCTCTATAGAAGTCACACTTGCTCAGTTTCACATACAGCTGATGCTCCCTGAGCAATTGCAATGTCCATCTCAAATGCTCTTCATGTTCTTCCTCATCCTTAGAGTAAATAAGAATGTCATCAAGGAAAACAAGAACAAACTTGTCCAAATACCTGCTGAAGACACTATTCATGAGGCACATAAATGTAGCTGGTGCATTTGTGAGACCAAATGGTACTACTACAAACTCATAATGCCCATACCTTGTTCTGAAGGTTGTCTTATGAATGTATTCATCCTTGATTCTAACCTGATGGTAACCAGACCTCAAGTTAATCTTGGAAAATACCTTTGCTCCCCTCATTTGATCAAAGAGGTCATCAATCCTAGGCAAAGGATATTTATTCTTGATACTAACCTTGTTCAACTGTCTGTAATCAATACATAACCTGAGTGTACCATCTTTCTTCTTTACAAACAGAACTGGTGCTCTCCAAGGGGACACCCTTGGTCGGATATACTTCTTTTCCAACAACTCTTGCATTTGCATCTTCAACTCTAGCATCTCCAGTGTACTCATCCTGTAGGGTTCCTTGGACACTGATGCTGCTCCTGGCACAAGTTCAATTGTGAAATCAATGTCCCGCTTTGGAGGAAGCCCTGGAATCTCATCAGGAAACACATCCCTGAATTCCCATAACACCTGATAGTCCTCCAACCTTGAAGTTTCATCTCTTGATGTCTCCAACATATGAGCTGCATGCAACTGGAAACCCTTCCTACAGAACTTCTTTAACTGCATTGCTGAAACTTGCCGTACTGAAATCACCTTTGGAATACCTTTCAGAACTATGAGGTTCCCTTCTTCATTCATGCATACAAAATTCTTATTGTAACAATCAAGCTTCACCCTGTGAGCTTCTAACCAATCCATTCCAATGAGAACATCATAGGAACCAAGCGGTAGAACATTCAGATCTACACACGTGACCAATCCATTCATGACCAATGGACATTTCTATACCACTTCACTGACCTTTCTCTTAGTTCCACTGGCTAGCTAAACTAACCAAGACTTCCTATGCTTTACTTTCTTAAAAGCACAAATATCCACTAATCTAGGAGTAATGTAACTGTGCGTAGAACTAGGGTCAATTAGAATAGAAACAGATTGCTCAACAATCTTACCTGCTACTTCAACCACAGTCGACTAGTGATCTTCCTGGTGGTCCTCCAGTGCTGCATAAATCCTAGGGACTGCCCTTGCTACTTGACCCACTGTTTCTGCTTCTTGAATGTTATAACCTGGTCTTGCACTCTCATTCTCAAGTGGACAATTCCTGCGCATGTGGGGTCCACATTTCCAACATTGAAGTGGCCCTCTATTCTGCTGTGGATCCTTAGGCTTTTCTCCTGTCACTCCAATTGGCTTACTCGCAGCTTGGGATGGTTTCTTCTGCTGATTCCTGAGGTTAGAAGGTTTAAAACCCTTCTTTCTTTGGTCAAACTTCTCATTCTTCTTGTCCTTCCATGCCTTATGGTAATCTGGCTTACCTTTGCTTTGCTCATAGCAATACTTAGCTTTTCTTATTGCTTCTTCAAGAGTTCTAGGTTCATAAAACTCAATTATATCTTTGTAAGACTGAGTTAATCCACTTAGAAAACATTGGACCTTCACTTTTTCATATCTGATGTACCGGACATACCTTAACAGCTCCAAAAACTTATTTTCATACTCTTCCATGGTCTGCTGTCCCAATCTCAGCTCATGGAACTCCTTAATATTGTCATCATAATACTTGTCAGAGAGGTATTTCTGCTTGAAATACTTCTTGAACTGTTTCCACTTAAGTCTCCTTTCACTGATACTCTTTACTTGCTTGAAGTGTTCCCACCAAATGGATGCTCTTCTATTCAGATTGAATATGGCAACTCTTGCCTTCATGTTTCCTAAATAATCATGCACTTGAAAGTAATTCTTTATTCCCAGAAGCCAAGCTTCAGCTTCCTGTCCAGTCTTTATCTCACCATCAAATGTAGGAGTTTTTGCCTTCTTAAATTCATCCCGAGAGCGATCCCTATGGTGTCTCTTCCTTTTCCTTTTGTGAGAAGAAGAACTTGAATCCCCGCTGGATTCTTCAGAATTAGATGATCCACTAGAATTCCTTCTCCTTCTCCTAGTACTGCTCTTACTTCCTTCTAATCTTGCTGTACCTCGTCCAGAGTTTATCTTTCTTTGCAAGTCTGTCAAACTCTGCAACATAGCAGCATTCAACTGATGCTGCTCTTCCTGGGCTTTAATCAAGCTTCTAATCGTGGCTACAACATCTAACGATGTCTCCTAAAATCTCCTTCCATTAGACTCTATGTCATCATTCCCATTACGGACATTTTCTCCCATGGCATCTCGCACACGCTCATAGGAATCCCGAGCATCATATTCGTCATGGGTTCTCATAACTGAACCACCACTTACTTACCAAACTGCACTACCTAGAATACTACTCTTGAAGGTGACTATGATTCTGCAAACGTGTTAGTAACACAACTTTTAGATGCATAATATTGATATGAATCAGAATCACTTACCTTCTCCTGGAATAATCATAAAATAGCAAATTTTCCCAAATACAATATTTTCTTCATTAGAGAACGTCTATCTCAGGGGGACGACGGGGGTTAAGGGCAGTGCCCTCATTTTTTTTATTTTTTTTGTAAATCATTGGTTTTTGCGCAATCTGGTGTATAAGATCGCTACCACTTTCTCATTTTCAGCCCTGAAAATTCACTGAAAAACTGTTGAAAATGCCATTGAAAAACAGTCGAAATCTGCTAGGAAATCCCACGGAAAAACTCAAAATTTCCTTTTTCCAGAATCGGATCTCATTCCAACTATCAATCTGACATTTCGGAGGTCAAAACAACTAACTTCCACTAGTAGAAAATGAGAAATTAATGACTAAAAAAATGACTAAAATTAGGCTATAAACGACTATTTTTGAGTTGGTGACTAATAGTAGCAAATTACCACTATCTTATAGCTAGTCGTATTTCACTAGTCATTAATAGCTTGACTTAGTAGTCACTGATTTAGTCATTGATTTAGTCATTGATTTGGTCATTGATAGACAATGATTTAGTCATTGATAGTCAATGATTTAGTCATTGTTTTAGTCATTGATAGTTAATGATTTAGTCACGGATTTAGTCATTGATTTAGTTACTGAGTTAATCATTGATTTAGTCACTGATTTAGTCACTGATTGCAACCATTAATGACCAAATATACAACTAAATAAACTACTAGAAATTAACATATTAATGACTAAGCTAAATACGACTAAGATATAAGAAATTAGCTACTAATGGTCGTATATATGTGGATTTAGTCGTTTTTGCAGTCACAAATTTATGATAGGGCACGGAGGAATCGAACCACCAACCTCCTGCC
>LPNX010440234.1:435071-447891 GCA_001517045.1 Pseudotsuga menziesii
AAAGTTGTTTTCCAGAGATAGCTAACTGGTAGCTGATGCACTCTTAGCTAATGCGTGGATAATGGGAAGTTTCTAACAGAATACTCATTTAACTAGAAGAAAGAAAAACAATTAATCGATAACTTATTCGTGACACTTAAGATTTGGCCCTAGGAAATCATAGGCTACACTAAAATCAAGACAGCATCATGGGAGAGGTTGCAAAGATGCAAGGGTTGATGAAATACACCAAGAAATCCTTGTTTATTTCAAAGTTTTCAATTATCATGCATGGTTGGAGAAAAAATCAGCGAAGACCCCTCTTTCACCACCCAACCCTAAAAACACTAATTGAACACTCTAATCCAACCTATGATTTTCTAAGATCCTTCTTCAACCCTTCCATAATATGAGAACCCATATTTAATAAATATGTAATGTGTGTATGTATATTTTGTTCCCAATGATATCAAAACAAAAGTACTAAACAGAATCAATGGATACAATATCCATATCCCTATTTGTACTTGTAGTCATAACCATACAACATGCAAAATCAATGGTTGGGGATTACGTGAACCCTGCACCATTAGACTATCCATAAAATGTATACAGACTCTGAATCACGATCAAACAAGAACCTTTTTCAGACAAGCAACAACACTAAGATGTAACAAAGGCCTGATTCTATAACTCAAATCTAAACACAATGATCAAACAGAAAACGGAGACATGAAAAGATAAAAACTATGGCATGCTTCTAGCACAGATGGGGACTAAAAGAACATTGCAAAAAAGATGATAGGAACAATTTGATAAGCTAACATATCACTGACTACAGAGTATAATCCAAATCAATAATTTATACAGCAAAGGTAATAGAACCTTCAGTGCTCCAGGTTACATTCTACATGGTAAGATTCAGTATAATAAATGAGTAAGAACAAGTTTTACACAAAACTTGTAAATAACAACCTTCAAGTCTAGTCCTACTCAAACTTAAATCCTGTAATCAATTTCAGATTCTATCAGCTTTCAATTTGCTACAGACGACAATGGAAAGCAAATTGAAATAACATCCAAATATACACTGAATATGTCCAAAAAATCATTTAGAAATTCCCCACATAATAACAAGCCATATGTGGGATTTCATATAATCCTGCAATCAACTACTGTTGAAATTTGACTCTAATAACATATAAGGTTTTTAAACAATTTATTTTGGACCAAGAGACCTACTGAACAATTTCCTCCACCCCAAACATGGTGCACAAGATAATTACTTTGAAACCGGAATCTTCAGCAGTACAAACCATAAATTATGGCATGCATTGAAAAAAAAAGACATAAGAGGTCTCTAAAATATTCCACAAATTTCAAAAACAAAATCTCAAAAGTCGCCTTTCCATACCTTAATATTATATTCATCTCTTTCCGTGACCTGTTGGAGCAAGCGTTGATTCTGGGTTTGCATGTCTTCATACGCTTGGCCAATAGTCTGTCAAATCATAAACAACATGAAAAATACTGTCTTCCAGCTTTAGATTTTTTACTTTTTACCCCAATTTGATTTCAAGATAAGAAAACAATTGTGTGAGGTTTTGGCTACTGCGAATAACAGTTGTGTGACGTAAGCCTAAGTTTTGAAGGATCACCTAAACCGAGTTGATTTGCAACCCTCTTAACAACATCATCATAAGTGTCCATCTTTGACCTGCAAACATCACAGATGAAAGCAACATGGATAGAACAAGTTTCAAACCCAGACAAAGCTCCTACACATTGAACTTCTTTGACATATTAAAGTTCATTGCATATAAATAGAATTGTACTTACAGTTTAAGACAAAATTCATCTTCTTTTGGCTTATCCACATGCCGGAAATGAACAATCTATAGATCACATGCAATCAGAAATTCAACGTATGTTAAAATGACTTTCAAAACCAAGGAACAAATCATGTTCTTCATGAAGCACACATGCCTTTCTACACGATAGTTGCAAGAATGACTTCTTCACTGATAAAGGCAATAATTGGCAACTTTGCTCACAAGATGTAATGAGATTGAGTGCTAAGGAAAGCATGATTAGCCAACTATCATTGGTAAGTTATCCCCCCTGAACTTTTATATATGCATTCCATGCAGCCATATCTAGGAGCAATAAACATAATATGCAATTTCATTCTCATTAAATTACATGTTTTCTTGATTTCGAAATTTGCAGCAATAACTTCATTAGAAGATAAGTATAACTGAGCTACAGGAAGTGAAGGAAGCTACAGTAAAGGTGGATGCTTAGATGACATGAAAGTATCGGCTAAACATCAACTCTATCAACTCTATGAAAGTATAATTCCCCAGTTAAATTATTTCTCTGAAGTTCAAGACATTATCTACAGGCCAAAATTGAAAACTAAACAAGGTTATTATATGCTTCCAAATGAAAACAATCGGTGAATTACGTCCAACAAAGAATCCAACTCATGCTAGTGAAGAACAAATTTTACCTTTCAAGGTTAAACAAGGGAAGTAGAATAATTGAAGTGCATGGATATGTGGAAAAGGGGATGTAATGTCAACCTGTGATGATCAACAGATACCTCTAGCCAGGCTACTAGTGTTTTATTTCTGCCAGATAGTGTCCTGTTAGAGTCCTCATAATGCTGTTATCCTTTTAGTAAAATTCTTCAAGAGTTCGTCCATTGATTGCAAACTGAGGGCAATGTGTTAAGAGACAGAATGTTATTGCGGGGGGAAACTATAAAAGTTCTTATTCTCTAATTCATACTAATTTGCCTATTTAAGCTACAACTTAGTAGCTACTTGCTTGTACTGTGCCATGCAAATTTTTAACAAATTCTCCAAATGAATGCAACAATGGAGTTGATGCCTGGTTTGTTTACAAATCTGTGGTGATGGTATATTTAAGCTCTGCCTTTGTCTAGTGGCCTGCTAATCAGTTGCGGAACAGTGGATTTGACTTGTCCAGCTTGTGACCATGAACATTCGTCACACGTACTTTGTTTGTGGCAGTCTGCCACGTACTTTGTTTGTTTGGTAACCAGATTAAGCCGAGGCCACCAGGAGTTTGAGGTCTCTGACCTGCAAATCCACATACATACCTATGCAATGACAAAATCTTGGTAGTGTTTTGTACAGGAGCAATATGTATGTGTATCAGATTGAACATTACAGCTAGTGAAAACAATTTCTGATTAACAATGCAAAATTCTATGCGCAAATTAGGACATGGCATATATAAATGAGAATGGGATGAACATGCAAGTTTATCTTTTCATTCTTAGGGTCTGAGTTTGTGCAATGGATCTCTAAAACATAATATGGTTGTGTATATTGTACATATGAGTTTTATTAGCTCCCAAAATTGTACATCTAAATATTAAGTCTCCCAAGGTTCATACCATTTAGAGCAATTTTAGAGTAACTTAGGGGGGCTGCCTGATGTCACCACAATAGATCTCCTCTTGCTTCAGAGTTAGTGTTTTTCTGGTGGAAGGGGGGAATCCCTAAATGTTGTCCCTGATCTATGCTTTAGCTTAATGACAAACCAGGGAACATAAGAAGTTTTGGATATGTGAAAGAAATTAGTAGTTTCATAGGATTGGTGGCTTGATTTTAGGATTATGGAGTCTATGTTTTCACTAAGAGGCCTTGATTGTTGATGGAGAATATCAACACATCACTATGTTTATTAGATTTATCCTGCCAAGCAGATCAACCAGATAGCTGAACTACTGCTGAGTGGAAAGTGCTTAAAACAAAGCTAAATCCCACAATGATCAGAACAATTTATGAACCATTTAAACCAATTAATCAAGTCTGTTATGGATCAAATTATCTCTCAGGAACAGAGTATGTATGATTAGAACAATTCACTGACCTTTTAACATTTCATAGAAAATCAGAGGAAGAGCAACAGATCACAACCTGTCCCTTTGCTCAACCCAAAAATTCATCAAAGGATGATCAATGATCCACAAGAAAAATAGATATGGGTTGGTTAACAAACACCTCTTGATTACAGCAGCAACTCAATAACCTGATCTAATCAAGCCTGTCATAGATTAAATTCTCAGGCAGAGTATGTCTGATTACAACATTTATTGACTCTTTAACATTAGGTAGAACAGTGGAGGACAAGCAGAAGACTATACCCCTCTTCTTTGCTTAACCTAGAGCTTTTGAAAGGATGATCAATGATCCATAAAAAAAATTAGAGATGAGATGGTTTACAAACAACTATTGATTACAGAAACAACTCCGCAACCTAATCTACATGTTAGAGAAAGAAAGCAGGTGGAAGGCATTTCAATAGTTACATAATTCTCCAGTCTGGAGTACAATTGGTCTTATTACTAGCCCTAGGGTTAAAATCATAAGATTCCATCCTTTGAATCAATTCTTTGATCTTATGTGTAGTTTCACAATATAACTCATGAGAAAAGTATTCAATAATAAAAGTGTATCTTCTCATTTTTTCTTCTCTTTGGCATTCATTTGTACATGTGTGCAACCTATAAACAAATATGACATATACCTCAAACCTGGAATCAAGTTTCTGAGAGTCTGCCAATCATTGGTGAACAACGTTGCACCATAAGAAGTCTGGACACCAAGTATAACAAGGTAAGTACAAATATATCTAAGATTTTAGAAAAGTCAAAATGGTATTAATAATTTGAAAAGTTTAAAAGTGCAACGGCCAGTTAATATTGAATTTTTTGACCTCAAAACTAAAGTTAAAAAAGGCTGCATTGATCAGGACCAATCTTCATTTATCAATACATCACTGCACCCACAAATCTAGAAAGTTTGTAAACTGACAACACATCAAAAATATCAAAGACAGAATATGGGCAGTTTTTGCAGGCAGAAAAATGCCAGAAAATTGTCACCAGCACAGTGGGTGCCTGAAGCAAGACGTGGGCACACTGTAGATATGCTGAATGCAATGCAGATCAGTGGTTATGGATACCATAAACAGTAGCTTGAAATGATAGACGGGTTTCGACACCAAGGAAACATTAAGCTGCAAATATATGGAACACCGAAGCGAAGGTCAAGATGCTGCTGCAGACAAATGGTGACACCAATCTCCAGGCACAACAAGTTGTGGTAATGTTACCAGCAACACAAATCAAAGCACGTGTAGTAGACACATGGCATGATTTCAATTGGGTGAGCATCTTGTCTATCAATCTACTGTGCTTCACTAGGGCCATTAAAATTTAGGACCAATATTGGATAACTCATAATACAGAAGAAAAAGTACCAATACACAACACTTGTTGTGATTCTTTGTTTCCAATGTGAACACACACACATACTAGCCATATTATTATTCCAATACTTCTAGAAAATTTTTACAGCCAATATTGGATAATACAGAAGAAAAGGTAACATTCCACAGCACTTCCTGTGATTCTTTGTTTCCTATGTGAACACACGCACGTCGCACATACTAGCCATATTTTGCATGAACCTGGGTCAAAACTGAAACCCCTTTCAAATCAAATAAATATTCAATACATACAGCTATTCTCAATAACATTCAGAAAAACTTGGGCCGTGTCATAAAAATCCAGAGAATCCAAACTATGCAGGAAGACAATGGATTACAGCTGAGTTGACACTTTATTATATCTGTCTGCTCATATAAGTTATTTAACTTGTCCTAAATCGAGTACGGAAGCCTTTATTTTTAGTAGTAAAGCATAGGCTCACAGTAGTAGCTGTAAACTTTAATTAGATCTGTTTTGGTGTCCTTACCATTGGAATATCCAAGGTGGGATGATGCTATCATATCTTTTTGGATACATGCATACTACAGATTGTGACGGAGTTATGAAAACCCCTTCTTTTGATATGAGACCAAAACCTATATGAAAGAATAAAAGTCAACATCCCAATAGAAAATAGGTCAACCAAAGATGGGGTTTCCATGTACAGATCATAGATGGATTAAAATGTGTCAATTTATATTGGAAGCACTAATCTTATTCAAGCCCTGAGTCTTAGGATGGTTGGCAATCAATTAAAGCCTTTCTAAGTTTCTGTTCAAGCTCGACTTCATAAGAGGGGGCTAACCTATGGCATGTGCACAATGTCAAGAAAGGGAAATAATCGAACATGTCTTTTTGGAGCTATAGAGTTGCTTGAACTTTGTTGGGGTTGGTTTCTTTAGAATTAATATGCAATCATATTGGTTGGGTATCTTAGCTGGAAGTGAGAAACTTTGGCATATCTATGGATGGTCAAACAACAATGGAGGGAAATATGGAGCACTATTTGGCTAACAAGGATTACCTTGCTTGGAAATGGTGTAGGGAAACATTTAATGATGATTGATGGCTTTCTCTTCAGAGAGTTGACTATTAAAAGCTGATTTAGCAGTAGAATTAGCAGCTAGTTTAAACTTTGCATAGAAAGAAGATTCTATGGATTTTGGTGCTAAGGCAGATATATTAGCTCTGCTCTCCTATATTTTGAGAGGGATCAAATTGAAATATCACCTTCCAATTAATCACCACACTGTTCTAATGACATTATTCTTTATTGTAATATAAGATGCATGCTTTTCAAGAGAAAAGGAAAGAATTTACAAGAGTGAAGATGAAAGAGAATCACTTTCTAATTGCTGAGCATCTCTTTTGCAAAACTTGAGTAGTTTTCTCTCAAAGCTTGAACACAATACAACAATATTGCTGCTTTCTTCCCATGGATCCTACATCTTGTATGTATACTGCATATTGCAATGAAAGAGGAACCTGTGATATGGACAAACCTTGCTTTTTATCAATATAATCTTTCCATTGGTAGATAAATTAGTGTAAGTTCAATAATTTATTGGTGAGGTTTTGCATTTCATGTCACAACCCTTCCACTGTTTCTGTGAATGGTAGGTCTGACTAATGCTGACAAGATTCTTGGATTTCTCCTTTTGTCTGAAGTGTTCTTTTAAGACCCTTGCAAACATGCTTTGTGATTTATTTGTTATAAACCAATTTGTTTCATCTAGTCCAACATACTTAGAATTTTTTACAATTTAAAGCACTAAGAACCAAATTATTAAACCTTAGATGCATCAGATAAAGAGAAAATAAGCATAAAGAAGGGAAAGGATGAATCAACATTATATTTCCCTGAACTCAGGTAAGGTCCATGACTTGAGCTCAAGGAGGTCCTGAATATAGCAAAGAAACTGAAACTGAAGGAGACACAGATATATAAAAAAGCCAGTATATAGCCTCTGCTCTGAAGTACTGGACTGTAGATTTACGTTTAAACTAAAAATAGCATGCATCCAACCTGACACACTATGCGATTAATCCTCCTTTCTAGATTTCGGAAGTCGGGAAAAGTCTGGTTGATTGGTTACAGATCTCATCCAAGCCCACTTATGATCATTGACATCCACAAAGTGCTGAGTGGCAGCGACCTGATCCAATGGAATGTAGGCGTAGACCCCATTTATCATCCCTACAGCAAAACATGTATAGCCCGCCATGACTCCATGAATAGCAGAATGAGTGATCAGAGTACAATAGATATTATCAGCACCATTTGCAGGCACGGATCTGATCATATAAGTTGGGTCAATATACTTCAATGTAAATTGCTCAATGGGATGATCTTTCTTCCACCAATTCTTCAACTCATCCCTGAGCCATGGCCCAACATCCAAAAACACAGGATTTCCATATTCATCCCTCTTCTCCTTGTCCTCAGGCTTCCTGGGAATCAATTCCTATCCATCCCCCTCTGCAACAACAAGGACAAAGTGCCCATTGTCTGCCAACCTGTTCTCTAAAAACTCAAACAAACCACCCTCTCCCTCCAGATAAAATGGGTTCTTGGGTATAAGGCAGCAATCCACATCCCTGCTACCCAAAGTTGAATTCAGTGTAATATGCCCAGTATTCCTACACATCAATTTAACCAGCCGTACTCCATTAGGGGCACTCTCGGCCTCAACATGGGCTGCATTGATAGCACTCTGGGCTGTCTCCATTGCTGTATGAAACCCAAAGGACCTATCAATAATCCCCACATGATTGTCCATAGAATTTGGGATCCCAGCAATGGAAACTCTTAGTCTCCTCCTCTTAAATTCTTCGAATACTTTCACTGCACCCTTCATGGTTCCATCCCCACCAATGATATAAACCTGGTTAAAACCACAGGATTCAATACCAGCAACTATCTTCTCCAAATCAAAGCCTCCCCTCGAGGTCTCCAGCGTTGTCCCCCCTGTCCTGTGCCAATTATCAACCAACTTCGGATTCAAAGCTACAGGCTTTGATGACTAAAACCCACGATAGCCCGACCTAATCCCTTTGATATCCCTTACTCCATACTGAAACCAGAGACCAATTACAAGCTCTCTGATAACTGTGTTAACGCCAGGAGATAACCTCCCACATGTAACAATGGCAGCACGGACTTCATCAGGACACGCACATACTAGCCATACTAGCCATATTATTATTCCAATAATTCTAGAAAAATTTTCCAGCCAATATTGGATAATACAGAAGAAAAGGTAACATTCCACAACACTTCCTGTGATTCTTTGTTTCCTATGTGAACACACGCACGTCGCACATACTAGCCATATTTTGCATGAACCTGGGTCAAAACTGAAACCCATATTCAATACATATATCCATTCTCAATAACATTCAGAAAAACTTGGTCCGTGTCATAAAAATCCAGAGAATCCAAACTATGCAGGAAGACAATGGATTACAGCTGAGTTGACACTTTATTATTTCTGTCTGCTCATATAATTTATTTAACTTGTCCTAAATCGAGTACGGAATCCTTGATTTTTACAATTTAAAGCACTAAGTACCGAATTATTAAACCTTAGATGCATCAGATAAAGAGAAAATAAGCATAAAGAAGGGAAAGGATGAACGAACATTATATTTCCCTGAACTCAGGTAAGGTCCATGACTTGAGCTCAAGGAGGTCCTGAATATAGCAAAGAAATTGAAACTGAAGGAGACACAGATATATAAAAAAATCCAGTATATAGCCTCTGCTCTGAAGTACTGGACTGTAGATTTACGTTTAAACTAAAAATAGCATGCATCCAACCTGACACACTATGCGATTAATCCTCCTTTCTAGATTTCGGAAGTCAGGAAAAGTCTGGTTGATTGGTTACAGATCTCATCCAATCCCACTTATGATCATTGACAGCAACAAAGTGCTGAGTGGCAGCGACCCGATCCAATGGAATGTAGGCGTAGACCCCATTTATCAGCAGCATTTGCAGGCACGGCTCTGATCATATAAGTTGGGTCAATATACTTCAATGTAAATTGCTCACTGGGATGATCTTTCTTCCACCAATTCTTCCACTCATCCATGAGCCATGGCCCAACATCCAAAAACACAGGATTTCCATATTCATCCCTCTTCTCCTTGTCCTCAGGCTTCCTGGGAATCAATTTTTGTCCAGTCCCCTCTGCAACAACAAGGACAAAGTGCCCATTGTCTGCCAACCTGTTTTCTAAAAACTCAAACAAACCACCCTCTCCCTCCAGATAAAATGGGTTAGAGGATTGAAATGATGGGAAAATGGCAGGGCATACACTGTATAGGGTGTGCTGCCACTGTAAGGGCAGCCCTTGTGGCTAGAAAGGGGGCGGACAATACCCTAAAGTGCAGACAGATCCTTTTTTAAACGCTGGCAGAGGTCTATTCAGAGCTTAGTGAGGATACCGAGGGCACAACAGAAAGAGCCTAGTGCTGGAAGGTAAGGGTTGTTTACTCACTAAAAATTTAATTCTCCAAAATCATGATGGATGGAAACTCTCTGGTGAGGGGCCGGATAGGGTTTTTATCCAACATTCACTAAAAAATTATCAATTCACAGTACTTACCAGGGATTTTGTAAGCAAAGAACGTGGTGTTGACGACAGAGGTGCATAATTCGCGGCCCGGCTCTTCAAATTCAAAAGTCTCCAGGTTCTCTCCAATGCTGCTTTATCCATGGCAGCTATGAAAATTAAATAGAGAAATTGTGAAATCAACCATGGTTATTATCAATCCCAAACTCCTCAACGGGTATGACCAATATCCATATCCAAAGCCCACCAAACCCTCCAATGTTTGGCGCGAACGGTTAGGCCATTTGACAAGAAGTAGCAGGTTGAGCAGCAATCTAAATTGTCGGAATTGAAGGATGGTAAGGAAAATGGAATGCCGTTGCTGCTGTAGAGGCTGGGTCAAGAGCGTTAGACCTACCATGAAAATAAAATATTTGTGTGTTTTCATATATATTTTTTTATTTTTATTATTTAATTTGGATAATGGTTTTTTTTTCAGTTTTTTTAGGTATATATATGTATATTTTTTTATTATTTTTTTTCATAAATTATGTTTATAGTGGTTTGGTTTGTTTTATTTTTTTATTTGTTTATATAAGTTATATAGATTTTTTTTTTTTATAATTATTTTATTATATAAAAAAAATTGTTTTTTTTATATTTTTTGTTTTAGTGTGTGGACTAGGTTAAACGAACAATGAATCAGGTAAGTAGTAATGTCTAGTAGAGAGGTGGGATGTGGGACTAGGTAAATACTATGGGGCAGGTAGTAATCCTGTGTATGGTAGGCTTGTTGTAATGGTTGGTCTTCTAGTAGTATGGTATACTGGGTAAAGCCAATTGGTATGGGGTAGACTGCCCAGCCAATTATTATAATCTACTAGCCCATTCCTAGTTGGGTGTAAGCCACGCATATGAAATCTATATTCTAATTCTATTTAATTGAAGGTTTCTTTCACTCCTGCCATGTAATATTGTACCGTACTGCCCCAATGAGTTCCCTCAACATCTGTACTCCCCAATTCCTCTAATTTAATGGTTCACTTCGAGAAATCAATCTACTAGCACCATCTTGGTAAAGAGACTAGAAGCCCCAAGATTTAGCTCAATTGGTTGAGCACCCGTCGCTAGGCCTCTCGGTATAGAGGTCACGGGTTCAATTCTCATTGACGCTATTGGGGTTAGGCATGAAGTGTGCCGAAGGTGTGAGGCCCCTTCGGGTGGGCCCGCCTGATTTATTTCCGTGGACGTAGCCCGTCGGTTAAGCCGGCACGTGAACCACATTGAAAAAAAAAAAGAGACTGGCTATTCCTCGTAGCATAACTTCATTTCTACCATGAACCAATTGGCTCTTGGCTGCACTACTTTCTGAATCTACCCGTCAAGGAATGTCATTTGAAAGCGAAACTAGGAAACAAGGAAAAATGGGACCTATATTAACTAACTGGTTATGAAAACTCCCATGTTGATGGAAAGAGATCTTAAAAGATGTCACACCAATGTTAAGAAAATGTGAGACTAACATGCTTTAGGAATTCGCATAACCTGAAGATAACATTATTATAGACCAATTTTTATGCCTACAAATATGAAGGGTTGTGCACACTACATAAAGAATATAATTGTGGACAAATCTAATCAAAAGGTTTTATTGTTAGCTCAAAATCTAGAGACCATTGATTAAGATACAAAACTCCAGTGCCCCAAAACCATGGGCATTGTATAATATTAAATCATAACCATAGTTAGATTGAAAATGTAAATCGAAGAAGTATTTACCAAAAAGTAACTTTAATTTTTCCTTTGAAGTTAGGAACCTACTAGTTTTGGATAAAAGATTGACTATGATATGATAAGTATACAAAAATAGCTTTTTTTCAACCCTACAAATTGAAAACTAAGATTAAAAATGTTCTCTATATTTTAAAAAAAATGTGATGCATTGTGACTAGAGTTAGTTCTCTTTAAATAATTAACAACCATCCCCAAACCTTGCATTCTTATCCCACAAGCATGTACTCACTCATACATGTTAGCCATGATCACTTTGAAAGGGCACTGCTAAACCACACATAATTGTATTTTGAATATATCTTATTTTATTTATATGAAAACTCTATACTTCCTCGCACACCAATTATCCATTTAGTGTTTAATTAACATGATTTATCCCCTAACAATGTCTAAGGCATTAATATCAACCCATGATGCACGGAACATTGTAATGGTACCCATATCTCACTCGAAGGTCAATAATTTCCTATCGAGGACAAATTATGTGGACTATATCATTATTTATTGAACTTTATTCCTAAAGGATTCATCTAATTACAAAGGGACTTATTTTCCTTCCTCAAAAATGGTCAATGCATTACAACCCACCCCCACCACACAACACCTCATACTGGTACACATATCCCACATGGAGACCAAATATCACCTCTTAAGGCATCATATTGTAGTTTGAGGTCATGTTGATGACTAATGATCCTTAGAGGTGAATTTATTGTGTAAGTCCCTAATTTTTCTCCCTTTACTATTGTTACGGCCTTGACACCTATCCCACGGGGGCTTCACTTGTTGACCAATATCCTATCACGTTAGTTCATATTGTGGGTTTTAAAATTATAAAAAATCGAACCAATATATTGTGGGTATTGGGGGGGTGAGGGGTTTAAGGTGGGGGTGGGTAGGGTGGTTTATAAGGATTGAGGTATAAAAAGGGGTGGGGAGGAGGTTTTAAGTATTGGGAGGGGGTTTCAACAAAAAGAGTTTGGGTCAATATCTCTCAAAATTAAGGGTATTCTTTAATATCCCACGATCGCACGTGCTATGTGAGAGGTTCTCTAAGTGAAGTCCCTGTGACCTATCCCTATCGCACAAAAACTCATAAATATATCCAGATATCACTTATTTGCCAAATATATACTTTAAATCATATATTTTGTGGTTTGAGGCCTTTATCATGGCCTATTA
>LPNX010440234.1:450779-470779 GCA_001517045.1 Pseudotsuga menziesii
TCTCTGTTGTTCATCGGCGATCGAATCTGCTAAGCACTACCGCGTTGGCGATCAGATCTTCTAACCTTCAGAAGGATAGTCCATTAGACAGCCACAATGGTGGGTAGTGATCCCACTGTGGGTTCCGCGGATCATAAACTCATCGGCTGTCGGAAGCTCTATCCACTAACCATCGCTGATGGTTGATGATTCCTGGACTTAGAGAAATTTTCAAAATTTTCCCTTCTTAGTCTTCCTTCTCGTCGCTTCCTCGGCTCAATTCTCTTCTTTTCATCGACAAATTAGTTCCATCAGCAGCCGCAAAGGTGACCCATCATCTTCGATCTTCTTCCGATCGACGGCCCAATCTGCTGAGGCATAACCTGATCGGTATTGGCAGTCTCTTTTCATCGGAAGACTAGTGCTCTAGGATTCCAAAACGACGGCACGCGAAACACTATCTTCTTTCTATAGTCGATGATTTCGGGCCTTAGAAAAAATTTAAACTTTCTTTACGACATCGGTGGTTGGAGGCCTTACCTGTCGGACGCGTAGTTGTCTAGCCATCCGCAACGGTAGTGCTTGATCAACTATATTCTGCCGATGGATGTCGAACAATTAGAAAAAATTTCTGTGATTTTCCTTCCGAATGTCCTTCGTTGGGCATGCTTCTACCTAGCTCCTCCACTACATCGGAAGTCCTTCCCACTAAGTGTTTCGATGAACCGACTATTCAAACACTTAGACAAATTTGTGGAAGTTTTCTGTCATCAACCTATGATCTCTGCTGGGCAGAAATAAATCCTTCTTCTGTCACTGCACCTTTGTGGTCCATTTAGGCCCATGCTGCAACATGAGCTGTGATACCACAATGTAGCATCCCCGACCCTCCGACCGGCGAAGAAGACGCTTCCTGGTGTTAACCATCCGGGCTACCAGCACCATGAACATGTGAAACCATAAAATAACTGAAAACAAATGCTTTGAACTAGAATCATGCATACATGATCATTTATCATGCACAGATGCAATTATCTATCATACACAACGGAAGCAACATACATTCATACAAGCATTCATTCAACATGTTCATCACATTTATTAACTGTAAATACGATTGTAGAATTAAAATAGACAAGGTTACTTATCTTATAAGAACTCGTTCCGCAACCAGCTACATCGCTGCAACGTTCCACCCAACCATAGGCCAGCGTGCTCCTTAATATCTCAGCAACGCTGCCACCCCCGAGCCGTGCATGATTCTCCAAGGAATAAGGAACAAGCAAGCTTATACATAGCCAAGGATACACAAAACACAGCCAATCCAACACAGTTGGGTTTATCAGGCCATCCAGGAGTTGGGAAAGGATAAATGCTAAGCTGGTGAGCTCATTACAAATCCAGGAACACTTACACCAGAACTAGCCTGAATTCTAAGACACCCACACACACCCAACACAAGGAATCAGTCCCTTCTCTGCTACACAATCCCTCAGGCCTTGCATTCCCTTCCAGTGCTATTCAGGGTTTGTGGATAAGAAGGCCATCCCTCTAGCTCTGTCTGTGTTGTTTCCAAACACACTAGGTTTATCAAGCAAACCAAGCCCCCATCCCTGCTCCCAACACAGTCTGAAGAACAACCATTGCACGCAGGAAATTAATCAGCTGCTACAGCTTAACAGGGAAAAATGAATCCCAAGTGAATTATACAGTCCCAAACGTATCAGTGAATGTGGGGAAAACAACAGTTCCAAAATGTAATCAGTGAGCACAACTCACAACATGGGGAAAACGATTCCAAAAAGTCTTTGCGTGAGGGAAACTTGCACCAGACCCTAAATGTAAAGAATATGACAACGATCACAACGTCAGGGAGTCCACAGCAACACAACAAAGCTCGAGGAGAATGGCGGAAACCATAAATCACGGGAATAACAACGGTTCCAATCTGAACACCGAAATGATGGAAAATTACATGGTCATACCAGTCTGTAAAGAGATCATACAGCCGAAAACATGAATGGCCCTTCATAGCAAATCATGGATGAAAGAGCACGGCTCCCAGCTCGCTGTGTGAGCCCAAAACCAGAAAAATCTTGTGCGTGAGAATAATGAATAGATAATGATCCCTACGTGAGGATGAACAGCTCCTCCTATGCACATGGATGAATAGACAATCGTGAGGAATGAACAGATCGTGGAGATAACGCATAGTGGAGACAATGAATTAAGGGCGCAGTCATTCTTCTGCCCATCGTGAGGTTCAATCCGCTGGTGGAGTGTGCGTGTGGACAAGGACTCACAGTCCTACCACACTCCACTCCCAGCCATAACTACCTCAACTACTCAGCTGAGCATTAAAATTGGTAGTTGGATAAGACCAGGGGAGGTGACACATGGATTTCTCTCATGGCCCAAGGTTTGACATTTTCCCCACCCTTATCCTTGTGAAAATCATGCCCTTTTCAATTTAGTTGCCGCGAACGTATATGGTTGGGTTCATTTAATTAAATATGCATATTTACATGATAATAAAACTTAATACGTATGCCGCATGCCCCGATATACCATCGGTGACAAGTTCAACCCAAAACATAGCGTAACCAATTGATGGTGGGGCCTAGGCCTTTAGCTCCGCACCATGATTATTACAATATATATATCATGTACATTTAATGCAATGGGGTCAAAACTGGGGTGTTACACCAACACCGACCCAATGTTATGTATAGATATGCCAATCCATAGATACTTGGATCCCATGCCCAGCTACCGAGGGAAGACATCCCTCCTGCACATGACATGGTTTCCCATACACAGGAGGAATTTTTAACTCTAGCTGAGATGGTCTCTCGACACATGATCACTATTGACCAGAGAGCGCCCTCTTCCTCTATTGGGGTACAACCACCAGCTTTTGGTTGTGGAGGGACTTCTATTGGTGGGGATAGACCGACATCTCATTGCCTCAAAGTGAGCCACACATCTGCACATCATGTGGGGGACCCTGTTATGATGAAATTTTAAGTTTCATCATCTCATCTATTGCATGAAATTTGGGGTTCAATAGCCAAGTACTTTTGTGGCAAAATAAATGTTTTCTTCCTATTGCATTTTTTTTTTGGCAAAAATATCATATTTCTATAGCTTTTGTCTTATAGCAATAACTATTAACAGCTACAAAGACATTGAAGGGTGTGTGCAAGAAGTCGAGGGACATTTTATATGCAATGGTGGAGTGAAGTCAATCACTCTCGATCCAAAAAAAAGAAATCATCCCAAGCAATCCTGAACCTTCCAAGCCTAGTCCCAAAGCTGCCAACAGGCATGCCAACTAGGATAGTAAACCAAATCGTGTCTCCGTTTTAGTGAATAAAATTGCGCTCCTATTTTGGAAAACCTGTTTTTTTTAAAACAGGATGAGCCTATTTTTTTTGCCACATCGCACGGTTGTTGGAGTTGGATAGAGAAAATTTCGACTGGGAGAACGCGTTTTTGGGTGTGCCAAAGCCATCCACCTCCACCTTTGGATAAACCTCCTCTTCGTGAGGTATTTTCCTCATTTCTTCTCATGGTTTTTTTCTCTTTATTCATCAATTTATTTGCCCTAATTTGAAAAATTAAACCAAAATAAATTAATTTATGGCCAATGGAAACAAAAAACCTAATAGAATTGGCCAATGGAAACAAAAACCCCAGCATAATTGGCCAATGGAAAAAAATCCCCAATTTAATCATAAAAATTAAATAATTATGATTATTTACCAAAATTCATACCCAAAAATCACATGCCCAATGGAAACCAAAACCCCAATTTAACTTATAAAAAACAATTGAATTTCACTATTTCCATATGCATAATCACAAGCATCCTTGTGAATCCATACCAAAATTCACAAATATGCGAAGTTAGTCAAGCACATTGCAATTTTGCATAAGTAATTTACATCCCCAATGTAAACCAAAACCCCAATTAACTCATAAAAAGCAAACAAACTTCACTATTTGCATATATGTATATTCGCAAGCATCGTTGTGAATCCAAACCAAAATTAACAAATATGCAAAGTTTGTTAATTATATTGCAAGCTTGCATACAACTAAAAACAAATCAAGTAGAATTCATATATTCCCTAAAATACATAAACAAACATGGTAAATCCCTTGCCTCTATCTAAAATATTGAAGTTGGTCTTCCAAGAACATCAATAAACACCTTATAGTTTTGATGAAACTTCCTAATCCAAGTGTTAAAATAAGGCATAGAAGCTTCCCATGCTTTTAACAAATATTTTCTCTTGAACGAAGGGTACTTTTTGGTTAAGGTCAAGAAAACAAAGTTCAACAATAGACTCTACGAACATGAAGATACATAGGTAGGTTGATGTGTTTGATTAAACATGCCAGTCACATACTATCATACATGATATAATCTAGTGGAAACCTTGCAACCATAAAATCCACTTTACACAATTATGAATTTAAAGTCTCTCATGGGTATATAGAAAGAGGGCATAGAAATAAAATAACATCAAGTGGAATCCATACATGGCCCAAATTAAATATAAACAAATATCTGCTAAATAGACTTTGGAGTCCAAAAAACATCACGCTACCACAAATAATTACATATCTAACAAAATCGTTGCATATACTGGGATTTTATTCATCAATAGCACAGTATGCCTCCTATTCTAGGGTAGAGTTGTTGGCTCTACCCACAATCTGGGAGTTGGTCCTGCAAAGGCACTAGTCAACACCTCACAATTTCAATGAAACTTCATAATCCAAGCCTTAAAATTAGCTAGAGGAGCTTCGAAATCAACATATGCACTCAAGACACTTTATGTACACATGCATACTTAAAAATTGGAATTAATACTTGAATTTAGGACATAAATATAAAATGAAAAAATGTTAAATGTTTATTCTTTACTATAAAATTCAAGATCAATTTTTAAATTTACATGATAGATTTAGTTTATGTTGTTATTTGTCTTACATTAGTTGTACAGTTTTCAGTTCTTAGAGATGTCATTATATCATGTGTTTGTATTTCTAATGATATTTTATTTGTATTTATGATTGCAGTGGCCACTATGGATAACAATGTGGAGATACTAAGGGTTATTGGCCATCTGAGAGAGATTGGTTATGCTTGGAGGGGTGGAGATGAGATCCACCGCTCCTTGTCAGATTCTTTGTTATCAATTGTTGATACAATCACAAGATAGAATGATGCTTTGTATAGAATCGCATCGTACAAGGAGAGGAAAAGACAACAATACGCTGATGGGATGAGCTACAACGAGGTAAATACACTACAAAATAACAAAACAACACATCTATACATTGTTTAGACTTCCTGGGACAAATGACATTCTGGAGATCAACATGCCACATATTTCTATTGAGTGGTGCACCTTTCCACCCATCAGAAACAATTGGATGGATAGGTGGTACATGGTTTTTGACATTCCCCCTCACAACAATAGGAAAGTACCATTGTAATTCCTCCGAAAGTTGTATGCATATTTTGTGATGGGGAAACATGTCAACTGTTTTGACATGTTGGGCTTCCAGGGAGTTGGTAGGGGGATTCCCCAACATCGACCCAATGTTAGTCATAGAGAAGCCAATCCATAGATACCTGCACCTCGTGCCCAGTTACTGAGGACAAAGATCCCTCCTGTAGATGACATGGTTTCCTAGACACAGGAGGCATTTTTTACTCTAGCTAAGATGGTCTCTCCACACACGACCACTATTGACCAGAGAGTGCCCTCTTCCTCTGTTGGGGTACAACCACCAGCTTCTGGTGGTGGAGGGACATCTATTGGTGGGGATAGACCGAAATCCCATGCGCCTTAGAGTGAGCCACACATCTGCACATCCTGTGGGGGACCCTATTATGGTCCTGGACCAAGACATGGTACCACTATGATGACTGGTGGTCAGGTAAGGACATTGTTAAAACTATATTATTGTTCAATTTTTAATTTTTCCATACTGTATGTAACATATTAAAATATTCGTAATATATGCAATATTTACTCTTGTAAGAGATTGATGCCTCTCATGGGGGTGGTACTGCACCCGGTGTGGTTGTACCTGAGGCCCAAACAACCACCATTGAGGTAATATTTAAACATTTGTCATTTTGTTAATACATATCATTTTGTTAATGCATGTGTTAGTCTTGATTAATTTGTTAAATTGTCAATATTTACAATTTTTGAAGTTGCAGGAACCCCACTTAGAACATGATGTTGGAGACGTTGATATCAATGACATAGTCCAAGGTGGAATTTACTATTACTTGAAGAATGTAAGTACATGGGTTATGACTGATTCTTGTTCGAATTATTTAAATTTCTTACTGTACACTCCTTTATAGATCGCTAATATTTATAATTTTTAAGCTTACGGATGCTATTAGCATCTGAAGAGGGGCAAGAAATCGATGGAAGCGGTCACTCCCATGGGGGAGATATGTCCCAGGTAGGGGTAAGTATATTACAACATGTTAATTTTTCAGTACATATTATTCCATCCATTCAAATCCATGTCTAACTATGGTAACACTTTATTACTACAGAAATCATCACAGATCCGTGCACTGCCTCTTTGGTTTGGATCTGCCCATAGTCCAAACGTAGATAAGGGTGTTGTTTACACCAGACAACCCTCTTCCCTGAACATAGTGGGTGTGCATGAGGATCAACCTACTAGGCCAATGGCAGTTGCTGGTTAGCTATGAATTCACTTCACATGTTGTTTTCTTCATGTTGTTTTTCTTAATGTTATTTTCGCATGTTTATGGCATCAGGATTTAGAGTCATCTATTCCATGCCTTAGTGGGGTTGTTGATGCTGCGGTCAATGCTGCATCTACAATAGGGATAAGTCACACTGAGGTACATCTACTTGAATATTTGTAATTGTACATTTAATTTGTATTGTTTATGGACATGCACTATGTCTAACTATTTTATCATTTGGTGAATGCATCCACCCCCTGTTCCATTAGTGCATGCAACTAAGGTTGATGTTCAACCTACAGTTCCTCTTACTACTGAAGAGACCCAGCATAATCCCCTAGAAATGGTTTTTTCGGTGAGATGTTCATTTTTTACATAAATGATTAGTACTTTCTAATTCATGTACATGTTGATAATTCTTGAGATAAATGACATTTTTTTTTATTTGCAGAGAAGAATTGCAGAGAGACTTTATTCAAGGAGGAGGACACCAGAGGCACCTATACCCCCGACGGTTGCAGTGATTCTTTGTTTTATTTACAATTGAGTCATATTTTAAATTTTCAAAATTTGTTATTGCTAGACAACACTAGTTCAGTTTCCTGATCAAGAAATATTTTCATTGATTTGCAGTTGCCAGATATGCACAATGGTCGTACACAGAGACGACAAGCATCAGGGTCCGAGAAAAACAAGAGAAAGTTAGATTTTTAATGTGTTAGTCCAGGACAAATATGTATTTTTATGTCCAATCCAGAGTTAGAGTATAGGGGCGCAGTCCAAGACAGATGCACTTTTGTTTGCACATGTACATCAAATATGTTTTTGATACATGTACACTGACAGGCCATAGATGGGCCTTCTATTTTTGTATTATAACTTTCACGATATAAAAAATATTTCATATCAAGGCTCTTGATATCTTCATGGTTCATTATTTTAAGTGCAATTATACATGTGTGGCCAAGAATGTTTCTATGTGTAATGTTCCCAATTTTTTATAGATTTTACGATTGCATGGAGATATCAGTTATAAATTTGAGAAAAATGCACAATTAGAATATTACGTAATGACAAAAATGTACATTTTAATTATTTTTTACCATGATCCAATTGCATATACAATGTTATATTAACAATGTTAAATTGTATTCACAAAGATGGAACATACCTAATACACATAAGCACCCAACACAACTAAGCAACTGATCCAACTAGGTGGAATACAAAAGCACCTTACCCACATAACAACCTAACAAAATTTTAAAGGATGCACGAAGTTGACACACCTAAGTGACGCACCTGTGTGGTATACATATATCAAATTAGTGTTTGGCATGATGTCTTTCATCTAACGAATACATGGGATACACATCAAACCTAAAAGTATCCGAGTATTATAAGGTTGATTCAAAATAATGGTTATGACTATATCCTGCACATTATTTTATCATTTTGTTAATGTACATGGCATTTCATGAATGGCCTCGAGTAAAAACTTTGAAAGAGACAAAAGTTATGTGTGATTTTATTATGGTTTAAATTGATTAGACTCAGTACTATTCTGAATCTTGTTTTATACATTTATGTTTATCGAGTATTATTCGAAGCATTCGTAGCATGAAGATATATATATATTTTGTAATAACGGGTTAATAGTTTGGCCACTTGTTTCTAAACATAAACATGTTCCATTACATGGTTACTAACATAATGGCATTATATCCTCCTACATTTCATCGTACAAATGCTCACATTCTTGGATGACCTAGCTAAATTAATATGGGAAACAACCTTCTTTTGAGTTTCCAGTCCCACAAATGATATGAGATCATAAGATCAATTCACCTCCACATAGCGATTGACAACTCCTTTTTTCTTGATTAAAACAAAAACAAAGAATATTTCTTGCTTGAAAATGATGGGAAATAAGTCAAGTTCAATACCTCACAATAGGTAACATAATTCTAGATAGCTGCACATGGAATAATATTTTTTCCTTTCATTCCCCCCACTGATATCATATGTGACATATTTGAATGACTGCAAGTTCACTTCATGTCTCCCAAGTTCATGCTCATCGTTGACATGTACGCATTTGTCCACAAATGCCATTCCACCACACCTTGGGCATGTCCCATCTACACAAGGCCTTTGATAAAATGTGCAACCTTCTGTCCTTCTACACAAGATGCTATGGATAAACTCTCTAGATGATGTCGGTGGCGATGTAGTTGAGAATTCCTGCATAAGAGTGTTATGCAAAACACGCAATATATGCATATATGTGTCATAATAATAAGCGTGCTCAATGTGATATCGGCAAAAACATGTGTTACGAGTTGTGTTTATTTTAACATACCATGGTTTGCATTTCTCGAAGGATCTTTGGCCCAATTTAAGTTCATTATGTTCATGCCTAAATCTCTCATATAATTTTGTTTATTTCATGTGAAGAAAATATTTAATGTTGGGCTCACGATCCCTTGAACCCATTCTCAATTTTAGTACATCTTTTTGGTTGGATGAATATCTACTATTGTCACACCAAAACTCTTGCACCAGTCCCTTTACCACATCAATGAGCTTCATATCGGAGCGTGGCAACCTACCAACGAAGGACCAGAAAAATGTTTCACTAGAGTCAAGTTGTTCTCCTCTAGAACAATACCTACGGAGTGCTTTGATATCCAATCCTACAAGTTTGGATGTAGGATTAAGAAGGCGAAGGGCCCTGGTGATTTTGTTCACGATTGATTGTGACAACACACGACGAGTTGCATTGCGATCCTTTGAATGAGATTTCTTTCCAATATTACTAAATCCATCTACCAAACTTCTGACAACATAAGAACTTGGTTCAGAACTATTTATCATCTTTATCCTTAATTTTTTGCTAACAACAGTCATAGACCTAGATTTTAACAATGATATAAATAATCTACATTTATCTCCATCACATTTAGAATCAAAATAGTTGACAAGTATCTGTTGAGCTTGATATGCAATACTGTGTTTAGACAACGTACCTTCAAGCGAACCAATGAGACTTTCATCGATTTGTATACGTTTTGGATTTCTTCAGTGTCAAGTTGCTAATGGAGGTACGGAGGTTGGAATTGCACCCTATACCATATCACCCGATCGGTCTGGAGTTTGAACATGAGCTTCATGTCCTTCCGTGTCTTCCTGACGGTTTGACGGTGGCATTTGGAAATCCTCTTGGGTGGTTTGAACAACATTGTCTTCTTTGAGCATACCTTCGGCATTCAATGTCTCTCTAACTTCGTCACTTGTATACCCACATTCAATTAAATATGCAAAGCTTTCAGGTGGCCTTGATGTGCACCTACATTTTAATCCTTGATCAGTGCCATGCAGTGCTCATTCTTCTACTGATATGGTGACCGAAGGCCCCTCGAGCGAATGCTTTTTTCTTTCTTGATGTGGATTGGTAGGAAGAACTGTGGCATCCTCAAAAACTGGAATTGGTTGAGTGTCCATAGAGCGTCTTCAATTGGTCATGTCATTTCTTTTCTTCTCTCTAATTTCTTCAAGGATTTCATTGGGTATCTGCTTCCTTGCTGATTTTCTTGCTCGATTGCGTGAGTTTCCCATGACGACAATGGTCAATGATATATATGGTTTCCTTTGATATCTCCTTAATGGGAAACTACCCAAGCTTGGTTTCTTTCTTGCTCAATTGTGTCTAGATACTCAAGATAGGGGGAATATTGGGAATAATGTTGCATTTGCTATCTCCTCAATTCCAAGAAAAACAATCATAGAGATCCTCTATGGTGCTCCTCAATGGGAAATTCCCTAAGCTTGGTTTATTTATTGCACAATTGTGTCTACATACTCTTGAGCTAGGGGGAAGGTTGGGAAGAATACATTGCCTTTGCTAGCTCCTCAATTGCAAGAAAAAAAATGGTAGAGATGTTGTATGGTGCTCCTCAATGGAAATTCTCCAAGCTTGGTTTCTTTCTTGCTCAATTGTGTCTACATAATCCACCAAAATGACCAAGTTAATGTTTCCTTTGCTAGCTCCTTAATTGTAAGAAAAACAATGGTGGAGATGTTCTATGTGGATGCTTGCTTAATTAACAGATTCTTTCTTGTTCAATTCATTATTTATTTCTTGCTCCTCATTGTATACCATGCTCCAAGCAATACTTAGAAAGTTGTGGTGGAGATGCTTGATTCACAAAACAATTTTGTGTGAAAATATGGTGAAGAAGATAATGTTCACGCACTATCTGTAACCTGAATTTGCACACGAACTGTCAAAACTGTGAAAATCTGTTGGAGTGTTTCTCAGACGACGATTGCTACTATTTATATTGAGAATAAACGTGCACGCGTTATTGTTAACTAAAACAGGGGCACATTTTGGATACATAAAACGCATGTGCGTTTTACTCTAATAGAATTTTGGAGCATTTAAGAAGGTAGTTGAACAGCTAAGGGATCATTCAAGGTTTAAGGGGAATTAACAAGCACTCCCTTAGTCTTTGCACCTTAACATCCCCCCTTTCTTCAACCTAACTATATTGTTTTACAACTCTAGGGATGTGTAATAAGGGGATACATGGGGATATGTGTGTGTGTGAGAGAGAGAGAGAGGTTAGCGGGTGTTAGTGGTAATGGGAGACATACAAATGTGAGTGTGTGTGTCAGAGAAATAGGTTAAGGGGTGCTAGTGGTAAGGTCTAATATAGGTATTTGTGTGTGTGTGTGTGCCAGAGAGATAGGGTAGGGGGTGGTAGTGATAAGGTATGACATAGGGATTTGTGTGTGTGTGCCAGAGAGATAGGGTAGGGGGTGCTAGTGGTAAGGGGAGACATAAGGATGTGTGTGTGTGTGTGTGTGTGTGTTTGTCAGAGAGATAGGTTAGGGGGTGCTAGTGGTAAGGGGAGACATAGGGATGTGTGTGTGTCACATCCCCATCCCTTCGACCAACGAAGAGGACGTGACAAACACCACATACAGACGGGAAACTAGCCTCATAAACATGAATAGGAAAAATGCTGATATTAAAATCTTAAACAACATGCATAACAGAGTGCATAAAACATCATACAAGATGCATAATTCCTCAATCATTCAGCGGAAGCAAACATATTCATAAACCAACATTCAGCATGTTCATCATAACTCATTAAACATCAATATAATTGCAGAGATGGAATAGCAAAGGTACTTATCTTTTGATGAAGAATCCCGCAACCAGCTATGTCGCTGCAATGTTCCACCCAACCATAGGCCAGCTTGCTCATCAATCTCTCAGCAATGCTGCCACCCCCGAGCTGGGCATGATTCCTCCAAGGATAAGGTTCAATGCAGGCTCACACATAGCCAGGGGACACACTCAACAAACCAACACAGCTGGGTTTATCAGGACATCCATAGATCGGCCAAGTCAGCATAGTCCAAAGACCAACCACTGCATACCAGCAGCCAAAACAATCCCTTCACAGCCCCATGAAGAAGGCAAGTCAACCGGTGACAGTCCCAAACGAAAGGTGAGTCACAAATCAAGCCCACAAGAAAACTCAGAGTTGTTCTTCGCCCTAACATGGCCAAAACAACTCACTACAACCCAAAACCAGGGGAATAACAGCAGCCCAAACACACAATGGATGATGGTAGCAATTCACAGCCCACAGTGAATAGTAAATAGCACTCCCAGCATAGCCATGGGAGACTCAGCCAACGACTGTGGAAATCAACAGCCATAACTCACAGTGCAAATGATGGTAGCTATACACAGTCCCAAACAGTAGGGAACCTCAGCCAACAAAATGTGGGGAAGATGACAGCGCCCATCCCACAATGAAATAGTGGAAAACACTGAACTGGTGTGAAACACACAGGCACACAGCCCAGAGTGTGAACGGATCCTTTACCCGAAATCTTGAGTGACAGCCACAATTTTACCCACTCACTGCGTGAGGAAAACTGACGCAGAACTCCTGTGCTTGAGGATAAAGGACGCGACCAACAAAATATGTGAACAACAGCCCACGAACAAAAAAGAGAGCCCCCAACTAGTGCGTGAGGAGAACAGAACCGACCTGCCTGTGAAAGTGAATAGGTCAGGAAAGAATGGTGTCGTGGAGAAGATGGAGGAATTGAATGCAGTCGTGGGTGGAGTGGGCATGTGGGAAAAGGATGAAATCCTGCCACACCCACCACCATAACTGCCTCAACTACCAGCCATAACTACCCCCCAACAACAAAACCAAGACGTTAAAGAGGTTGGTGAACAAGAAAGGTGGAAAACAAACAAAGGTGATAAAACATGGGTTTTTCCCCCATAAACGAAGGTTTGACATCCCCCCCACCCCTTATCCTTCGGAATCATTCCCATTTCATCCAACGTTGCGCTGTCGTAGCTGGTTGTGGTTTATTTTAATTTGATGTGCGTGTTTACATGATGCCACATTATAGTGTGCCGGCTAGCATGTTATACCATCGACAACTATCCCTATTGCCGAAACATACACAACCAAATCGATAATGGGTATTTTTCCTTGAGTTCCTCACCATGATTAATTACATTATATACATCATGCAAATGGGGTCGAAACCGGGGTGTTACATTCCCCTCCCCCTTGGAATAACACCATCCTTGGTGTTCCATTACATATATACAATACCTATACAATTGCACATCAAAATTTCAAAATTTTTGCAGATCAATCCCAGATTCAATTATATACTTTGAACGTTCACGACCAAGCCCCTCGGCTTCCATGGGCTTCTCCTGCTGGTTCTCAGCTTCCAGCTCATCCCAAAGTCTAGGAAATTTGCGGCTATTGCCTTCATCATGTTCCCTCATTGGGCAGTCCCAGCGTAAATGATGTCCTACGCATCTCCAACATCTCATTGGCTGCTTCATCTTTATCTGCTCAATTTCCTTTGAGTCTTCATGCCTGGACCGTTTCTTATCAGGTCGCTTGGACAATTGTCCCATTACTGATCCACCTTCCTTTCCTTTGCCAATTTCTCCCAGAAGGATTTTCACCTCCCTTTGCAAACCAATAGAGTCTTGCAAAATCTGGTGGTTCATTTCACTCTGCCTTTTTTATAACTTGAGCATCTCCCCAATATTCTCTTGGGTCTTGGAAATCACTTGAAGGAGACTTCCAGCTAAGTGCAACAACTTTTGATCTGCTTCCATAATCAATGGGCACCACCTGGTTTCACTTTTCTCACCTGTGAAATGCACCATTGAAATTCTATCAGACCAAGCATAATATAGACATTAAAATCGGTCAACTAATTTCCCCATTTGGCATGACAGTCCAAGTCTCATCAATGATGCTTTCATATTTTTCATGCCTTCCCCAACAGGCACATGAGCTCATTCATGTCCATTCCTGGGCAGGGAATTTAACTATTCCAGCATTCACAATTTTACTTAAGCAATTACACACATTTCATTTTTAGTCATACATGCATTCAACAATCCTTTGTTTTCACAATGCATAAACATATATATATATATATATATATATATATATCAAAAGGAAAGAGAGAGCAGTAAGAGTTTTTCCCCTCTTTGTTTTGTTCCATCCTGGAACCCACACCATCGCAGTGGCTTTCATGCTCTCAGCCTCTTTCACTTCACCGTGAATGCTGGACCAATCTCTCTTGGTCATGACACTTAGTGTCTTTGGTCTATTCCAGACCTCTAAACCATGGAGTCTCTCCACATGGTCTGTCTCAACTGCTAGGAAACTCACGGTCTCACTAGCACCTTTTCCATTTCCGTTCATTCTGAGCTTTCCAGGACAGTCACATGTCCACATGCACCCCTAGGATGCTCTCATAGTCCTCGCTTCCAACGATACCTGTATCCAAACATTGAATAAATCCACATGCTTAGTTTATTCTCATCGTTTTTATCTCTAGAGCAAGAGTTTAAAACATCATAACCAAATCATATACACATGTATATTCATAAGCAAAATAATCCAATACTTATATGTATTATGCGTTCCTCGTTCATCCATAGGATCTTGCTTCACTTTGCAAGCCTTGGGATCACCTATGGACTTAGATGTTAGGTCAACACGCAGGCTACCCCACAACATCAAATAATTAATGTCCATCCAGTACATCCTCATGTCAACTGGGCTTGGAACTTTAACACGACCATTTCTAGGTCTAGGATCCACTATGGATCCCCAGGCATATAACAGCCCAACATACACTTATACCAATATACACTTATATCAACAATAACCCTTACTCCGCAACCCCTCACAACAACCATTTACCATTTTACCTTTGCCTTTTACCTTTACCTTTAGCCTATCAACACAAGCAACACAAGCAATACAAGCAAACTCATTAGCGTTATTGCTTAAAAACTATAATCACATTTCTCATCACTCATTATCAAGTATTGAGACACCAGGAGTGCGTCCACTCCCTAGAGTGTAATCAATATCGACAACCCTTTCATGACTCCACATCGGAAAAGTGTGCACTCTTCTCCGGTGTGTGCCATGTAGGCCCTATTCATACTCAAGTGATCGGTCATCATGGAAATAAAATCAAACATGTTCTGCATATGGAATTTAATAATTAAACATGCATATTCATAGCAAGGGTCACATAACACTTATCCATTTGTCGTCACAGTATGCCTTTGTTAAGGAGGAATGGAGGCTCCTTCCCTGAGTTAAAAGTCCCTTAGTTTGCCACTCCAACTCATTTTTACATTTCACATTCACACATGTCTTACCGACATAACCCATACCATCTCACTCATGTTATTACCAAACATGCAGTGCAGAAGAGACATTTCCAAAATGTCCAATTGCGTTTCACGTGAAACCCATTTCGAAGGGAAAACATTCCCATGAAGTTTGGCTTCTGCAAGCCATCACACATGGTCTTCCTACAGTGTGTACCCTTGACACATTCATCAAATAGCCAAACAGTCAATCATTACCTGATAACTACAATCCAAATTGATCGTTCCATAACCAAACAATGACATTAGCAATCAAATTCAATAAGAATTTGCAATTCTATCTACTACAGAAATTGACTTGCTCAATTGGGGGTCTCTTGTAAGAAGCACTACTATGCCCATTATAATTTTATGCTTACTATCATAACATGATTACCCACTTACCATGCGTCCCTCCTGACACAATCTCATACAAGTCAACAATGATTAGTAGTCGTTAGTAATTTCTTAAACCTGAAATTCACAATTCAAACAACCAACTTTTTTTTTCACAACCATGAGACTCTTCTCATAAAGTTTGGCTCTTTTACATGGTAGATTCTGGCATTGGTCAGGGCCTTACCTCTCACTGCCATGTTCAAAATAATCTACCTGAAACCTGAGCTTCAATCAACCAAACACAATCTTATGCAAGCCAATGGTGGCTAGTAGTTGTCAGTTCACGATTCAAATTTAATAAGCTCTTTCACATGGTAGATTCTGGCATTGGTCAGGGTCTTACCTCTCACTTCCATGCTTGAAATAATCTACCTGAAACATGAGCTTCCATCAGCCAAACACTTGGTAAGTCTGGATGCATACGACCTTTTCATTGCTACAACCATTACTGAAGCATTTTCAGAATTTGTAAAATTCAATACTTCCAGCTGTTAGTCACATCAATATATATCGAAAATCATTTACTTCATGCAATCATTATCATACTAACATTGCAAGGTATAGTCACAGCATTCATGCAATTTAAACGAAGTGGTTAGATACTCCTTACTTCACAAGTGTATCATTCACACCACCTTGCTCTTCAATAGAGCGTTTCTGGTAGCCAATTGATCATGACTATCCTGCATTCATAACAAACTTTGAAATGGTTCCTGAATTGTCATCAATTCATCATCTCGGTCATTAGTCATTCATAATATCCCATGCATTTATCTCAATGCATCACAACTTTTGCACCGGTACTTATGCGATCAGTCACTCACATCCTTCATGTGCATACATTCAATGCATAACTACAAGATTCATAAAATCTTCTTAATGCATATCCATTCAACGCTACCTTGCATTGATTCAAGAATACTATGCACTCAACCTACCAGGCATAGCCTAACCATGTCCACTTTATATAGGATGCATTACTATAATCAATGTTATCAACATATATAGGCATGACATCGTTCTACATTCCATTATTCACATGGTATGAGGTCTCTTACCTTTACCAATCCATGGAATTTGTCATAAGCAAACTCTTACCTGCATGGGCCTTACTTACACCCTTTCCATGTCCATCTTGGTTGGTCCTTTGCAGGAGATTGCAAAATTTTGCTCACCAACTTTTGCTGTGGACTTGTTGCTTTATCCCATTCTCCAGAGGGTTGCTAGTCACATTCATCAGCTTCAACAACATATTCATCTGGGTCCATGTCATTGTTGGTTTTCTCACTAATGCCAATATCAAAGCAATGATTATCATTAGTGGTTCATACAGAGCATATAATCTTCAATACTCTTATCAACATGCAATATCCTATGCATGTAATACATATCCTCATGCATTTCATGCATAAAATTAGGAAATGTAGTTATAATCAGCAAGATAGAGTTTTAAGAAAAACCTCCCTTTTCAAGTCTTTCATCCTGGCATGGAACTACTCTTCTACACAGCAGCTGATTGAATTCATAGTCCTTGCTACCCCTGGGCATGCAACTGTCCAGATTTGTCCCTTTGATAGCAGCGGCAATCATCAGCACTTTGTTGCTTCATGCTCAGATTCTGGTCACTTATCCTTGTTCCCTACCAAATAAGCTTTCCAATGCCTATCCACATGATTCATTCCGACCCCGGATGTGAAAACCACACCACTTCTAAGAATGAATACTTTCACCAAGTCTCAGGAAAAACACACAACTGTATTTTGGTCCAGAATACTAACTTCAGCCACCTCATTTCCGATGCACCATTCATCTTTTATGAATTTTGGGTTTAACTAATTTTCCCAAAACATAGAATTTTCTTTTCACAAGGGACGATTGTCTCTTTTTTGTAAATCTTTAATTTTCGCGCAATTTGGCACATCAGATTGCTGCCACTTTCTCCATTTTAGCCCTGAAAATCCACTGAAAACTGCTTGAAAATCCTACTAAAAAAATAGCTGAATTTTGCTAGAAATCCCACTGAAAACCACTGAGAAATCCCTTTTGAAAAACTCAGTTTTTCTTTTGCAGAATCGGCTCTCAAACCACTAATCCTTCTGCAACAGCGGCTCTTGGAGCCATTTTTCTTCCACAACGATGGCTCTCTAAGCCATTTTTCTTCCGCAACGATGGCTCTCGGAGCCATTTTTCTTCCGCAACGACGACTCTCGAAGCCATTTTTCTTCTGCAACGACGGCTCTCGGAGCCATTTTTCTTCCGCAACGGCGGCTCTCTGAGCCATTTTTATTCTGCCTGGCCGAAATTTTCTATACTTAGTCGATTTTCAAAACCGACTTCCTTCTTTCTTTCAATGCTTGATCGGATCCATCATCCTTATTTCCGTCGGCAAAACAGTTCATCAACAACCACAACGGCAGCCCACCAACTCCATGCATCTTCCGATCGGCGGTCCAACCTGATCGGCATCGACGGGATTTTACATCAAAAGCCAAATGGCTTTGGCTTCCGCAACAGTGGATGCTCGAAGAACTTTCTTCATGGCGTCGGAGAACTTTCCCATCAAACGAATTAGTCTTTCCGATAGCCGCAACGATGGACTATCCAACATTAAGTTCTTCCGCAGAATCGGCGACGGAATCCCTTCCACAGCCGCAACGGCGGAATGCATAACCCTTTCTTCTTCCGGCGGCAGCCTTAACCTCTATCGGTGATCGTAATACTTTTCTGTCGGACGCCTAGTCGTTTAGACTTCCGCAACGGCGGACGCTCAATCACTTTCTTCTTTCGGTGGTTAATATTTTCGTTACTTAGAAAAATTTCGAACTTTCTTTTACGGCGTCGGCTGTCGGCAGTATTTCTTGTTGGAATCCGTAATGCTTTCGCTTCCGCAACGGAGGGCGTACGAGCACTTTCTTCCTCCGACGGTCAACGATTTCGAGCCCTTAATCTCCTCGATGGCGTCGGCGATCGGAGGACTTTTCCATCGGGTGCGTAGTTGCTTTGCCATCCGTAACGACGAAAGTCCACTTCATTAACTCTTCCACAATGGCGGAAGTTAACTTCGCCAACTCTTCCGCAACGACAAAAGTTCACTTCGCCAACTCTTCCGAATGGGGAACACTTAGACAAAATTTTGAATTGTCTTTCTTCTTTCCGTCGAATATAACACATGTCGGCAGTCTGACCACTTTCCCGCGATTTTCCTTTACTTCTGTCCATCGGACATGCTTCCGCCTAGCCTTCCGCAACGATAGAAGTCTATTCCACTAATCCTTCCGCCACAGCGGAAGTAAATTTCGTTAACTCCTCCGACTGTCTAACACCTAGGCAATTTTCTTGAAATTTCCAATCTGATTTCTGCTGGGAAGGAAGAAGTTCTACATCTGTCACTGCACCTTCTTGGCCCATAGAGGCCCATTGTTGTAACCTTGGGCTCTGATACCACTCTGTGACATCCCCATCCCTTCGATCGACGAAGAGGACATGACGAACACCACATACAGACAGGAAAATATCCCCATGAACATGAACAGGAAAAATGATGATATTAAAAGCTTAAACAACATGCATAATAGAGTGGATAAAACATCATACAAGATTCATAATTCCTCAATCATTCAGCGGAAGTGAACATATTCATAAAACAAAATTCAACATGTTCATCATAACTCATTAAACATCAATATAATTGTAGAGATGGAATAGCAACGGTACTTATCTTTTGATGAAGAATCCCGCAACCAGCTATGTTGCTGCAATGTTCCACCCAACCATAGGCCAGCTTGCTCATCAATCTCTCAGCAATGCTTCCACCGCCGAGCTGGGCATGATTCCTCCAAGGATAAGGGTCAATGCAAGTTTACACATAGCCAGGGGACACACTCAGCGAACCAACACAGCTGGGTTTATCAGGACATCCACAGATCTGCGAAGCCAGCACAGTCCGAAGACCAACCACTGCATACCAGCAACTAAAACAATCCATTCACAGCCCCGTGAAGAAGGCAAGTCAACCGGTGACAGTCCCAAACGAAAGGTGAGTCACAGCTCAAGCCCACAAGGAAACTCAGAGTTGTTCTTGGCCCTAACATGGCCAAAACAACTCACTGCAAC
>LPNX010440234.1:473928-486428 GCA_001517045.1 Pseudotsuga menziesii
GGGAACATAAATTAATTAAAGTATTGGTATAATTGACAAAACAAGCACTCATTATAGTATCTAGAAATGCACTCCCATTTTCCTTCACTAAAACACGCTCCCGTTTTGCTTCAATAAAATGCGCTCCTGTTTTGCTTCAATAAAACCCGCTCCTATTTTGCTTCAATAAAACACGTTCCCATTTTGTTTAAATTCAAGAATGTATTTCCTCCAAATGATAAGGCTGGGCCTCCACCCATGCTTTAATTGAATTCTTATGCCTATGTGTCTGCTTTGCACTTGGCTTCGGATTCAACATGCATATGCATTGGAGTATGACAAACCATGGCTAATTCAACATTATATCCAAATTTTCAATATGCTCGTGTTTAGCTGTTCGTCTGATTATGCTCCACACCTCCATTTTTTATGAAATTTTAGAAACAGATATGGTTTTTTTTGCATATTCCAAATATGTAAATTTTAACAAGAATACATAATTTTTTCTATTTTTTTCTTATTTATCTTCTATCATCACTCCTCAACTCAGAAAACACACTGTTAGTGTTTCGTCCATATCTCTTTTGTTTCTCAACCATTTAAAAAATGGAGGCAAATAAGGAATGCTTAACGTATCGCTTAAAATTTAATAAATTAAAAATATAAATGTATTTGACTATGATAAATTATTAATATGGTTAATTAATATCAATTTTTCTATGCTTAGCCTAAAAATTCAATGATTTGGGTTGGAATAGACATTTTTTTGGCATGATTTTGAATTTAATGATTCGTGTTGGAATGGGCATTTTTTTTGGCATCATTTTGAAAAAAAATCATCGGAATTTTTCAAAATCTAGGTTACATCTGTCAAGTTTTGGAATTTTGGGTGTTTGTTAAATTCTGATTTTACCAAAGTAAAAATCACCATATTGCAGCAAAAAATGGCATTCATTCTCGATTCTGGAACTTCTGTTGCACACAACACATGTGTCCTTTGTCACTACGACCGATGCTGTGCATGAATGGATTGATTTTAGTTGGTGTTTACCATGTTTTTTTGACATGTGGCTTGTGTGTTTTCACTACAATTCTATCTGTTGTCCTAAATGACCGGTCCTAGAATTTTCTTTTTAGAGAATTTCGTTGTCCTTCACTGTACTTCATTTCTCTCGATTCTTCATAGCCCTTTCCAAGAATTTCTGAAAGTTTCAACCAAACAATTTATCTAAGTTTAGGCTAATATTTTCTCCAGGGATTTTATGCCTTTAGGATTTCAGTTAGTCGGGTCAATTTGGTCATGGTTTTGTTTCACAATTGTTTCACTCGATGGAATACACTTTTCCCATGTCCCTTCATCCACATTAATGCTTCATCAATGCATTGTTGCTCCATTACTGCAAGGATTTGTCATTTGATTCAGACATTGACCTATATATTCATTTTTTCTTACCTTATGACAATCTCCAATATCTTCTTACCACACTCAATTTACCGTATTTGCTGATGCACCACCTTTTCTTTTCACACTTGATGATGAAGATGACCAGACCCAGACTACGCCCATGGTAGTGTTAATATCAACCCCCAACAATAACGTACCCACGCCTCTGCGCACTACGTCACAATTAGGAAGAAATGCAAGTACAACACTGGCTTGTCCCATGTTCCAGCAACACTCTATTAGTAGCAGTAAATCAACATCTGTAAGAAGAAGGCCAAGAATGGTCGGAGATGAGGTGAATATACCCTTGTTCCATGGGAATGAGACTAAGGATCTAGAAGAATACTGGTTTCTGTGTGAAGCAGTATGGATTGTAAGACGAGCTGTAGATGATGAAGTTAAGAAGGACCAATTGGCGATAACCTTACGGGGTCATGCACTAGATTGGTACATGAAATTTGTGCAAGTTCCTACGAGGACTTTGGCAAAGACAGTGATAGAAGTCAACAAAGGACTTATTGAATATTTCAGAAAACCGAAGTCTAAAATGCAATATATTACAGAACTGAAGGAAATTAAGCAGCATCCCAATGAGACTGTTTGGGTTTTTTATCAAATATTCAAGACACTCATAGCAAGAGTTAGTTTTGAGATGAGAAACGTTCAGCATAAGGAATGGGTCATTGCAGTGTTGCTAACCTATATTAGACTACCTTACACATCAGAATATCACGAAACAGAGCAATGCTCTAGAGATCACCATGAAGCTGGAAGCTTCACCCAATGGAGGAAATGTAGTTGGTATGAACCAAATTAAGAAAAAGTTGGAAAAATTGACACTTCAGTTACAAGACATTAAGAAGGGAATGGAACAAGGTGAGGATCTCTTCTGCACTCAATGTCACGCAGATAGACATACCAAGGATACTTTCCCATATTTTTGAAACTATCACTTGTTAGGGAAACCGAACCCTTTAAGTTGTGGTAGTGTACCATGGTGTCGCATTTGTCAAGTATATGGGCATCGACATGAGGAATGTTGAAACATGAAGAATATGTTGATGAAGCCAGAAAACCTATACTGCTCATTTTGTCGGTCTTTCAGGCATGAAGATAAATATTTTTGCGCATACAACCTACTCCAGGAGAGAACATATAACTTGTATTATGTGAAGGGAGAGGCTCACTGGGCGGTACATCCGTCGTAGCTGTAGGTGGTGAATGCGCAACCTCAACCACAATACGTACCACCACCGTAGATGCAGTTTATACCGCAACACTAGTTTGTTACACAACCGCAGTATAATCAGATGTAGATGGCACCGTAGTAGCCACAATATGTTCATTCAGGGTAGTATGTACAGTAGAAGCCAAATCCCCCTCAACAACAATTTTCTTAGCCACAGTACCGACAACAAGGAGGATTCCAAGGATGAGGAGGAGACTTTGGTCAACGAGGTGGATGAGGTTGCAGACCTGTCCCATGCTACAATTTTGGTGTACTTGGGCATGATGAGAGAGATTTCCCACAGTTGCAGTGTACATGCACATATTGTACTATGATTGATCACACTGTTGAGAAATGTCCACAGTTGATCACAAGATGGAAGAACGGAAATGTTCCACTGTTACAGAACTAGAATCAATTGCAGAATCAGCAGCAGTTGCAGACCTGGAATCAAGTACAGAAATAGTTGCAAAGTCAGAATCATAACCAAATTCTAGTTCATAACCAAATTCCAATTCAGAACTAGAATACAACTCAAAATGGGAATCAACCTATGAATCCACCATTGAACTTGAATGAAATACCAACGGTTGCGATGATCTTGGTGGAGCCTAAAATGCAAGATGTTGACATCGCTATCATCACTCGCAGAGGTGTGACAATTGGAGAAGATAGTCTGATTCAACAAGTCTGGTTAGCTTGAAAGAAGAAAGTCCAATTTGATTTCAAAGTAGATAAAGACACATTCTTTGAAACACGGGACTAGAGCATAGAAAATCCGGTAAGTTAGCTGTTTATGAAATTCCTACTTATTTTGATTCCACTTTGGAGGCAGAATCATCACGACAACATGGTACCTTGCAATAATTTTTTGATAGTTTCTTGTCGCTGGAAAGAGATATCGATGCTCTTGCCAAGATTAAGAATCTATTACATCGACTAGCTAAGGGACAAAAGGATTCCACAGTGAATTCTCTACATAAGAATAAAACGGGGAAGAAAATGCACATGAACATTCAAATTGTTAGATTTTTATCATTAAATATATATTATTTTAGGAGCTTATCTGAGAGAAGAACATGCACAGTAATAATCACAAGAGACAAGAGACACAAAGAATATTCCTCGGGGAAACCATAAAGGAGAAAACCCCACAACTTCCTTAGAGATAGAATGAGCACCAATGGCAGCAGTAAAACCCAAAGACAGAAAAGATGATCTCCACAACTATTCTCTCTCTCTCACTTGAGCGAGCTTCTCCTCTCTCACTCATGCACCCCAATTGAGTGAGTGTGTGTTTGTGTGTAGAAATGAGGAGAGACTTATTTCTATTTATATTCTTCCATTCACTTTATGTCCACTCCAACAAGTCATCCTCACTTAACAATTACTTACCAGGGCTGACTTTTCTAGGAGAGTCTAATAACGCTAGTGCCCCACAACTATGGGGACCTTACCCTCTGATCAACAAAAAGGGTCAACCTTAACTCAATCGTGGGGACTATTTCCCTGAATTACAATGAAGGGTTAACCTCAATGATTTTACATGACTTGTTTACATTATTGAATCTCTCGATAGGAACATCACGTTATGACATGACTCAATTACATTACAGATACTTCCCGATAGAAACGTCAGGGTACAATACATAAGATATACAAGTGAATACATTTTGAAGTTATAAATACATCAACACTCCCTCTTAGCTAGGAATGTATTCTCTCGACACAATTTATTATCATAAGTATTCTTGTCTGGGTCATCACTAGATCACCATCAAGTCCGGATCATCACTGGATCATCATCAAGTCTGGATCATCACTGGATCATCATTAAGTCTGAATCATCACTAGATCATCATCAAGTCTGGATTATCATTGGATCATCATCAATTCTAAATCATCACTTGATCTGAATCATCACTAGATCATCAAGTCTGTATCATCACTTGATATAAATCATCATTGGATCATCAAATCTTGATCATCACTTGATATTAATCATTTCTGGATCATCATCAATGCTTCCATCATCTCAAACAAATGGTGCTATCTCTCAATTATTCTCGTCATAGGAAGTTCTATAGAGCCAACCCTTTTTCATGATGGTTGTAGGCCTAGCCTCCATGTAGGTCTTCATCACTTATATCTGACCATGGAATGAACCATGTTAGAAAGGCCCACCCAACACTTACATCTGACCATGGGAGGAACACATCCAAGAGCCATATTAGAAAGGCACGCCCAACACTCACATCTGACCATGGGAGGAACACATCCAAAACCCATGTCAAAAAGTCCTAGCACTCACATCCGAACTCATCTTGTTAGAAAGGCTCTGCACTTAGATCTGACCTCATCTTGTTAGAAAGGATCTGCATTTACATCCGTCCTCATCTTGTCAGAAAGGCTCTGCACTTACATCCGACCTCATAATGTCAGAAAGGCTCTACACTTACATCTGAAATCATCTTGTTAGAAAGGATCTACACTCACATACAACCTCATCTTGTCAGAAAGTATCTGCACTTACATCTGATCATGTGGCAACACATACCACAATCAAATCAAAATGGCTCTATACCTATATCTGATCATGTGGGAATACATCCCACAATCACATCAAAATGGCTCTGCACTGATCATGTTGGAACACATCCCATAATCACATCAAAATGTCTTTGCATTGATCATGTGGGAACACGTCCCACAATCACATCAGAATGTCTCTGCACTTACATCTAACCATGGAAGTAACCAATCCTCTCACCATGTTAGAAGGGCACAACACTTACATCTGACCGTGGAAGGAACCAATCCTCTCACCGTATCAGAAGGGCTCACAAACTCATCACTTCCCGTTGGAAGGAACCTTGATCTGGAGAACACGAAGCTTCTCCCTGAAGTACTCAAACTTCACTCTCGCCATTTCTAGCATAGAATTACATTAGGGTTGATTACATCCAAGGATAACCTGCGAGCTTTTCCAGGACCGATTACATCCAAGGACAACCTACAAGGCCGATTACATCTTAGCAACCTATGAGATTCACCAGGATTTATGCTCATACCACCTATCTCACCATCTATGCTATAAATCCCTCTTTCAAAAGATCTCGATCTAGATCACATACTGGAGCTTCACTGCTCCACTCTACATCATACAAAAATTCTAGTTATATCAATCAAGTCAAATAGTAGTTTTCAAAAGAAACATACTACCTCCCAAATAGAAAGTGGCAACATATTTTTCCTTGGGTGTACTCAGCACCATGTAAGACTTCATCCTTCCAAACCAAGAGATCACACCTGATCCCATACTGAAGCAACACCTTTAAGTGATCTTCCTATCAATGGCACTGCCTACCCAATACGAATCCACATAACCCTCCAGGTTAATATTCTAATTAGAATCATACTTGAGCCCATAGTCAACTATACCCTTAAGGTACCTCACTGCATGCTTGGAAACCATCAGGTCAACATGTCTCAATGTGTTCACATCAAAGAAAATATCTGGTCTCGTATATGTCAGGTACATTAAGGAACAAATCGTCTGATGATACATCTTGGCATCAATCGACTTTGATGAAGAAACGCTCAATAGATTCAGGTTCGATGCCATAAGTGTGGTCATGGCCTTTCAATCCATCATCCTGAACCTCTCCAGGATTTCTACTACATACTTCCTCTATCCCAGGGAGATTCCATCTGCATTCTGCCACACCTCCATGCCTAGAAAGTAGTGCATCATATCCAAGTCCTTTGTCTCGAACTTGGCAGCAAGTATCCTTGCAACTTTAATGATTTCCTATTTTCTATCAGGAACAACTCATCGACATATAACAGGAGCATCACTGGTATTTTGTCTTCAACCTTGAAGTAAAGGTTGGAATCCACTTTACTCTCGATAAATCCTAGAGCCATCAGTAAGCTATCCATCCTATCGTACCATGTCGAACCTCAGGATCTTCTGCAGTCAGTCCCTCTGAAGTGGAGCATCATTTACCATCTGTCTTTTGTACTCTATTCAGTGAAACATTTTGTACCGAAGTGACAAGTAGCTTCCTTTGCTAGTAATATTCTATGTATCCATCTAGGGTCACTGAATACCAAGATCCTCTATCTTTAAAATGTTCTTCTCACACCCATCTGTCAGCTTGTCATCCTCTATAGGATTTCATCTTCAACCTTGTAGAAAAGGTTAAGATCTTCATCGCTCTAGGTGATCTTCAAGCTCCTCATGTATGTGTTATCCCATTGATTTCTGCTGAACTCGTATAAGGCCTTCTTTCATTTTCACACATGATTCTTCCTGTCATGTGTCTTAAATTCTAGTGGCTGCAAATGTCTCTTCGTAGTCTATGCCTTTTTTCAATTAGAAGCCTCGTGCTACGAATATTTCCTTGTATCCCACGATGTTTCCATCTACTGCATGCTAGACCTTTCAGATCCATATGGAATATACTACGGACTTCCCTTTAGGTCTTGATACTGCATCCTAGACATCATTTTTCTTGAGCTGGTACTCTCCTTCCCTTTCTTCTTGGCTACTTATTCATAGCTGGAAGTCTCTGCATCAATGATGTCACTCAACAGTGTCACATAACTGCACTGTGTCTGATGCCTCTTGAATGCTTTTAAAGGATCGTCATATTCTTCTTTATCTTGGATTATTTCTTGAACTGTAATCACTTGTTCTTCAGAACAAGTCTCATCCTTCTTTTCTTGTAGGTGATTGAACGCGATCTTTACTACAAGTCAAATGCATTTGTATGGTTAGAAACATTTCATAAGGCATATTCATAATGGCAAATTCTTATGCATAAATATATGATCATGCAATTATTTTATCGAATACAACATTCATCCATATCTCACGGAAACTTTCTAGTTGCATTCCATCTCTACCAGGACAACATTGAGATTGTGCACTAATCCGATATGTTAGCAAAGAGGTTTCATTCTAGATAGGTAGCAATGGAGAGTTATATAGCACCATGGGCTACATACCCATCACATGCATATTAGTAGTATACTGTCATTAATGCAAACATTCTATCATGCATAATACATCAACTGAATATAAACAAATGCATAACAAAACAATATCATGAAATGAAAATTGAATACTTATCTTTATTTGTTTCGAGGGTAGACTCCTTCTTGAGCCTTCAGCTTCACCATCTTCTTCATTCATCATTTCTTCTCCAAATGCTAAGATGGATAAGAGGTTATTCAAGACTTGAGTCCTTCATATTCCTCATCATTTGAGGGATCTTCTTTGGATGGTGAGAGCTTGATCTTCAGTGGCTCCCTTCTTCTTTTCTCTTATTATGAGTCGATCTTCTTCTTGTGTGTGCTCTTCCCAGAGTCCGCCGAAAGTAATCACATCCTTCTGGAACACATTCCTTGAATGAATGAATACCATAATCCTAGGAGGCCATTCAAGGTGGTTATCACAACTTCTGTATTATCCACTTCTTGTTCTATTGCTTCATGTAGTTCTTTGATTTCAGAGACCCTTGTAAAGTATGACTGTATGGTTTTTGCATCTGGTATCTGCACATTCTTCAACTAGTTTCTTGAAGTCATCTTTCGATTTATGTTCTTCCCTTCAAATAGCTTGGTCAAGAAATCAAAAAATCTCTTTTGGTGTCTTTAGGGAAGACACTTGTGGTATAAGGTGATCCGTGATTGAATCAACAATGATCTTCTTGGCCTTGACCAAGTTCTTCTTGTGTAAGGATTTTAGCCTCATCTCCCTATGGAACTAGAACCTCTCCACTTATGTAGGTTTCCAATTCATTTTCTTCAAAAACCAGTGAGATCCAATACTTCCATGCTTGGAACTTGTCAATTTCACCAAGATTGTCATCAAGATGGTGTGACTAGTCATTTAGAAATGAGAACCTCAAATGTAAATAGCAAAAGATTAGATCTTATCGATTTGAGGTGTCCCTCTTGGTTCCGGAGCTAGCTGATCTAGGGTTTGTTAGAGAAACCTTAATTTTCAAAACTTGTAATATTTAAGATCCAATTGGATAGAAAGATATACCTCTTCAAGGTGAGCTGTCCAATGTACTCCTTTTCTGAAAACAATGGAGGGAAGCTCCTAAAACAGGAAGCCCTAGTTTTCCAATTTTTTCAGCATAAATGTTGATACTGTTTATGCGGTATCTATGAAAGTAATGCTCCTATGTGTTTGAAATTTTGTACTAAAGTAACCTCATGTGTGCTAGTTACAAAACCAAAGGTTTGACCAGAATTTATTTCACCAATTCGGACTTATGAGCATTTTCCTAAGGTGCTTTATTTAAGGATTGTTTAGCATAGAGACGGTGTACGGATTGCCACGTGTCCCTATTTCATCATCAAGGTCTGAAACGTTTACCACGAAAATTAAATTCCATGCCCTATCTGGAAAATCTTGCAAAATTTTATTTGGACCTTTGTAGCCTGAGATATAACAATTCTCCCTAGGTGTCTTGTTTAGGGATGAATCCTAGGAGAGGATGAAACCCTAAATTGGAGGAATCATATCTCCTAGAATATAATGAATATGAGTCTGAAATTTTTACACATGGTACATCCGGAATTTATCTTTGACCTGTAAAAGTTTCAGCTCTTGAGACTTCTCCAATCTCAAGATATAGTGAATGTACCAAAACTACTATTTTCAGTATTGAAGGGTTTTTCAGGGCTGGGGTCAAACTAGGGTTTGAATTTCTCGGAGTTTCACTAAACCAAAAAATTTGACCTTGGTATCTAAACTTTGATTTTGATGAGGAGAGAAATCCTATGGCAAGCTCACTCAAAAATTTCTCTTCTGTAAAACCTGATTTCCTGCACCAAAAACTAAAAATGCCCAGAATCAAATTCTGCTTCGACAGAAAGATGCGCCCTTCAATGGAGAGTCAACCTAGCATCCTTTTGATGATGGATTGTGGAGAGAGACCCAAAAAGTAAGACTACCTATATTCTACAGCTACACAGTGTCTTGTTCTCAGGTTAGCTCTGATACCATGTTAGATTTTTATCATTTAAGTAATATGATCTTAGGATCTTATATGAGAGAATAACATGCATAGTAATAATCACAAGAGACAAGAGACACAAAGAATTTTCCTCGGGGAAACCATAAAGGAGAAAACCACACAAATTCCTCATAAATAAAATGAGCACCAATGGCAGAAGTAAAACCTAAAGATAGAAAAGATGATCTCCATAACTGTTCTCTCTCTCTCACTTGAGAGAGATTCTCCTCTCTCACTCATGCGCCCCAGTTGAGTGAGTGTGTGTTTGTGTGTATAAAGGAGGAGAGCCTCACTTCTATTTATATTCTTCCATTCACTTTATGTCCACTCGGCCTCACTTAAAAATTACTTACCAGGGACGACTTCTCTAGGAGAGTCTAATAACCCTAATGCCCCACAACTGTGGGGACTTTACCCTCTGATCAACAAAGAGGGATAACCTTAACTCAATTGTGGGGAATATTTCCCTGATTTACAATGGAGGGTTAACCTCAATTCCTTTACATGACTTGGCACATCATATTGCTTCCACTTTCTCCATTTTAGCCCTGAAAATCCACTGAAAACTGCTTGAAAATCCTACTAAAATACAGCTGAATTCTGCTGGAAATCCCACTGAAAACCACTGAGAAATCCCTTTTGAAAAGCTCAGTTTTTACTTTGTATAATCGGCTCTCAAACCACTAATCCTTCCGCAACGGCGGTTCTCGAATCCATTTTTCTTTCGCAACGACGGCTCTAGGAGCCATTTTTCTTTCGCAATGGCGGCTCTCGGAGCCATTTTTCTTCTGCCTGGCCGACGTTTTCTATACTTAGTCGATTTTCATAACCGAATTCCTTCTTTATTCCGATGCTTTATCGGCTCCATCATCCTTATTTCTGTCGGCGAAACAGTTCATCAACAGCCACAATGGGGGCCCACCAACTCCATGCATCTTTCGATCGACGGTCCAACCTGATCAGCATCGGCGGGCTTTTACATCAGAAGCCAAATGGCTTTGGCTTCCGCAACGGCGGATGCTTGAAGAAATTTATTCATGGAGTCGGAGAACTTGCCCATCGGACAACTTAGTCTTTCCGACAGCCGCAACGATGGACTGTCCAACGTTAAGTTCTTCCACAGAATCGGCGACAGAATCCCTTCTGCAGCCGCAATGGTGGAACGCAGAACCCTTTCTTCTTCCGGTGGCAGTCTTAACCTCTGTTGGGGATCGGAAGACTTTTCCGTCGGATGCCTAGTCGTTTAGACTTCTGCAACGGCGGATGCTCAATCACTTTCTTCTTCCGGTGGATAATATTTTCGTTACTTAGAAAAATTTTGAACTTTCTTTTACTACGTCAGCTGTCAGCGGTCTTTCTAGTCGGAAGTCGTAATGCATTCGCTTCAGCAACGGAGGGTGTACAAGCACTTTCTTCCTCCGATGGTCAACGATTTCGAGCCCTTAACCTCCTTGACGACGTCGATGATCGGAGGAATTTTCCATCGGGTGCGTAGTTTCTTTGCCATATGTAATGGTGGAAGTCCACTTCATTAACTCTTCTACAACGACGGAAGTTAACTTCACCAACTCTTCCGCAATGGCGGAAGTTCACTTCGCCAACTCTTCCGATTGGGGAACACTTAGAAAAAATTTTGAATTGTCTTTCTTCTTTTCACCGAATATAACACATATCGGCAGTCTGACCACTTTCCCCCGATTTTCCTTTACTGCTCTCTGTCGAATGCGCTTCCGCCTAGCCTTCCACAACGGCGGAAGTCCGTTCCACTAATCCTTCCGCAACAGCGGAAGTAAATTTCGTTAACTCCTCCAACTGTCTAACACCTAGGCAATTTTCTTGAAATTTCCAATCTGATATCTGCTGGGCAGGAAGAAGTTCTGCGTCTGTCACTGCACCTTCTTGGCCCATAGAGGCCCATTGTTGCAACCTTGGGCTCTAATACCACTCTGTCACGTCCCCATCCCTTCGACCAGCGAAGAGGATGCGACGAACACCACATACAGATGAGAAAATAGCCCCATGAATATGAACAGGAAAAATGCTGATATTAAAATCTTAAACAACATGCATAACAGAGTGCACAAAACATCAGAAAAGATGCATAATTCCTCAATCATTCAGTGGAAGCAAACATATTCATAAACTAGCATTCAGCATGTTCATCATAACTCATTAAACATCAATATAATTGCAGAGATGGAATAGCAATGGTACTTATCTTTTGATGAAGAATCCCGCAACCAGCTACGTCGCTGCAACGTTCCACCCAACCATAGGCCAGCTTGCTCATCAATCTCTCAGCAATGTTGCCACCCCCGAGCTGGGCATGATTCCTCCAAGGATAAGGGTCAATGCAGGCTTACACATAGCCAGGGGACACACTCAGCAAACCAACACAGCTGGGTTTATCAGGCCATCCACGGATCGGCCAAGCCAGCACAGTCCGAAGACCAACCACTACATACCAGCAGCCAAAACAATCCCTTCACAGCCCCGTGAAGAAGCCAAGTCAACCGGTGATAGTCCCAAACGAAAGGTGAGTCACAGCTCAAGCCCACAAGGCAATGTAGAGTTTTTCTTGGCCCTAACATGGACAAAACAACTCACTGCAACCCAAAAGCAGGGGAATAACAGTAGCCCAAACACACAATGGATGATGGCAGCAATTGACAGCCCACAGTGAATAGTAAACAACACTCCCAACATAGCCATGGGAGACTCAGCCAAAGACTGTGGCAATACACAGCCATAACTCATAGTGAAAACAATGGAAGCTATACATAGTCCCAAATAGCAGGGAACCTCAGGCAAC
>LPNX010440234.1:489509-507541 GCA_001517045.1 Pseudotsuga menziesii
ACAAAACAAGCACTCATTGTAGTATCTAAAAATGTGCTCCCGTTTTCCTTCACTAAAACACGCTCCCGTTTTGCTTCAATAAAATGCGCTCATGTTTTGCTTCAATAAAACCCGCTCCTATTTTGCTTCAATAAAACACGTTCCCATTTTGTTTAAATTCAAGAATGTATTTCCTCCAAAAGATAAGGCTGGGCCTCCACCCATGCTTTCATGGAATTCTTATGCCTATGTGTCTACTTTGTACTTTGCTTCGGATTCAACATGCATATGCATTGGAGTATGACAAACCGTGGCTAACTCAACATTATATCCAAATTTTCAATATGCTCTTGTTTATCCGTTCGTATGATTATGCTCCACACCTCCATTTTTTATGAGATTTTAGAAACAGATATGGTTTTTTTTGCATATTCCAAATATGTAAATTTTAACAAGAATACATAATTTATTCTATTTTTTTCTTATTTATCTTCTGTCATCACTCCTCAACTCAGAAAACACACTGTTAGTGTTTCATCCATATCTCTTTTGTTTCTCAACCATTTAAAAAATGGAGGTAAAGAAGGAATGCTTAACGTATCGCTTAAAATTTAATAAATTAAAAATATAAATGTATTTGACTATGATAAATTATTAATATGGTTAATTAATATCAATTTTTTTATGCTTAGCCTAAAAATTCAATGATTTGGGTTGGAATAGACATTTTTTTGGCATGATTTTGAATTTAGTGATTCGGGTTGGAATGGGCGTTTTTTTCAGCATCATTTTAAAAAAAAATCGTCGAAATTTTTCAAAATCTAGGTTACATCTATCAAGTTTTGGAATTTTGGGTGTTTGTTAAATTCTGATTTTACCAAAGTAAAAATCACCATATTGCAGCAAAAAATGGCATTCAGTCCAAATTGTCCAATTTTTAGATGTCTTCATTTCTTTAGATGTGATTATGATTATCTATTCCATGTTTTTTTTCTAAATAAACTCAATGCTCTCCAACTTTGTTTTTTCATAAAGTGTCTATAGATTTTTTAATTATTTTTTAAATATAATAATTGCTTGGTAAATTTTTGGTTTTCTTTAATTTTCCTTTTTTTAAGATATTTTTATATATTATGAAATCTTTGTAATATGTCAATAAGAAATATTCAATCTAATTTTTAATTTGTAGAAAATTCATTTTAATAAGCCAAAAAATTTAAAAACTTTGGTAAATATTTATGCCATAGGAATTTTCACAATGGAGACGTAGTATCAAAAGATTCCTTGTCTCCCTAGCCATTAACATTCTGACATGTGTCGTGTCGGCTTAGTGAATGGATACTAGACATGTGTGTTGTCTCCTTTTCCCTGTCAAACATGTCCACTCAAGGGAAATCATTTCCATGCTGACCAAATGGCTGCTTGTTAGAGTTGTTGCTACGCATGATTGCTTGATTATACTTACCTTTTATTTCATGTGTGTATGCTGATCAATTTTTTTTTAATACACCTACGTTGGGGCCCGAATTTTGCAATCTCGATTCTAGAACTTCTGTTGCACAGAGCACATGTGTCCTTTGTCACTACGACCGATGCTGTACATGAATGGATTGATTTTAGTTGGTGTTTACCATGTTTTTTTGACATGTGGCTTGTGTGTTTTCACTACAATTCTATCTGTTGTCCTAAAGGACCGGTCCTAGAATTTTCATTTTAGAGAATTTCATTGTCCTTCATTGTACTTCATTTCTCTCGATTCGTCATAGCCCTTTCCAAGAATTTCTGAAAGTTTCAACCAAACAGTTTATCTAGGTTTAGGCTAATATTTTCTCCAGGGATTTTATGCCTTTAGGATTTCAGTTATTTGGGTCAATTTGGTCATGGTTTTGTTTCACAATGGTTTCAGTCGATGGAATACGCTTTTCCCATGTCCCTTCATCCACATTAATGCTTCATCAATGCATTGTTGTTCCATTACTGCAAGGATTTGTCATTTGATTCAGACATTGACCTATATATTGATTTTTTCTCCCCTTATGACAATCTCCAATATCTTCTTACCACACTCAATTTACCGCATTTGCTGATGCACCACCTTTTCTTTTCACACTTAATGACGAAGATGACCAGACCCAGACTACGCCCATGGTAGTGTTAATATCAACCCCCAACAATAACGTACCCACACCTCTATGCACTATGTCACAATCAGGAAGAAATGCAAGTACAACACTGACTTGTCCCATGTGCCAGCAGCACTCTATTAGTAGCAGTAAATCAGCATCTTTAAGAAGAAGGCCAAGAATGGTCGGAGATGAGGCGAATATACCCTTGTTCCATGGGAATGAGACTAAGGATCTAGAAGAATACTGTTTTCTGTGTGAAGCAGTATGGATTGTAAGACAAGCTGTAGATGATGAAGTTAAGAAGGGCCAATTGGCGATAACCTTACGGGGTCATGCACTAGATTGGTACATGAAATTTGTGCAAGTTCCTATGAGGACTCTGGAAAAGACAGTGATAGAAGTCAACAAAGGACTTATTGAATATTTCAGAAAACCAAAGTCTAAAATGCAGTATATTATAGACTGAAGAAAATTAAGCAGCATCCCAATGAGACTGTTTGGGTTTTTTATCAAAGATTCAAGACACTCATAGCAAGAGTTAGTTTTGAGATGAGAAACATTCAGCATAAGGAATGGTTCATTGTAGCATTCCTAACCTATATTAGATTACCTTACACATCAGAATATCATGACACAGAGCGAGGCTCTAGAGAGCACCATGAAGTTGGAAGCTTCACCCATTGGAGAAAATGTAGTTGGTATGAACCAAATTAAGACATAGTTGGAAAAATTGACACTTCAGTTACAAGACATTAATAAGGGAATGGAACAAGGTGAGGATCTCCACTGCAATCAATGTCACGCAGATAGACATACCAAGGATACTTGCCCATATTTTCGAAACTATTAGTTGTCAGGGACACCGAACCCTTTAAGTTGTGGTAGTGTACCATGGTGTCGCATTTGTCAAGTATATGGGCATCGACATGAGGAATGTCGACACATGAAGAATATGTTGATGTAGCCAGAAAACCTATACTACTCATTTTTTCGGTCTTTCAGGCATGAAGATAAATATGGTTGCGCATACAACCTACTCCAGGAGAGAACATATGACTTGTATTATGTGAAGGGAGAGGATCATTGGGCGGTACATCCGTCGTAGCTGTAGGTGGTGAAACAGCCACCTCAACCACAATACGTACCACCACCACAGATGCAGTTTATACCGCAACAACAGTTTGTTCCACAACCGCAGCATAATCAGATGCAGATGGCACCGTAGTAGCCACAGTATGTTCATTCAGCGTAGTATGTACAGTAGCATCCAAATCCCCCTCAACAACAATTTTCTTAGCCACAGTACCGACAACAAGGAGGATTCCAAGGATGAGGAGGAGAATTTGGTCAACGAGGTAGACGAGGTCGCAAACCTATCCAATGCTACAATTTTGGTGTACTTGGGCATGATGAGAGAGATTTCCCACAGTTGCAGTGTACATGCACATATTGTACTATGATTGATCACACTATTGAGAAATGTCCACAGTTGATCACAATATGGAAGAATGGAAATGTTCCACTGTTACAAAACTAGAATCAGTTGCAGAATCAGCAGCAGTTGCAGACCAGGAATCAAGTACATAAATAGTTGCAAAGTCAGTATCATAACCAAATTCCAGTTCATAACCAAATTCCAATTCAGAACTAGAATATAACTCAAAATGGGAATCAACCTATGAATCCACCATTGAACTTGAATGAAATACCAATAGTTGCGATGATCTTGGTGGAGCCTAAAATGCAAGATGTTGACGTCGCTATCATCACTCGCAGAGGTGCGACAATTGGAGAAGATAGTCTGATTCAACAAGTCCGGTTAGCTTGAAAGAAGAAAGTCCAATTTGATTTCAAAGTATATAAAGACACATTCTTTGAAACACGGGACTAGAGCACAGAAAATCCGGTAAGTTAGCTGTTTATGAAATGCCTACTTATTTTGATTCCACTTTGGAGGCAGAACCATCACGACAACATGGTACCTTGCAATAATTTTTTGATAGTTTCTTGTCACTGGAAAGAGATATCCATGCTCTTTCCAAGATTAAGAATCTATTACATCGACTAGCTAAGGGACAGAAGGATTCCACAGTGAATTCTCTACATAAGAAAAAGACGGGGAAGAAAATGCACATGAACATTCAAATTGTTAGACTTTTATCATTAAATATATATGATTTTAGGAGCTTATATGAGAGAATAACATGCACAGTAATAATCACAAGAGACAAGAGACACAAAGAATATTCCTCGGGGAAACCATAAAGGAAAAAACCCCACAACTTCCTTAGAGATAGAATGAGCACCAATGGCAGCAGTAAAACCCAAAGATAGAAAAGATGATCTCCACAGCTATTCTCTCTCTCTCACTTGAGCGAGCTTCTCCTCTCTCACTCATGTGCCCCAATTGAGTGAGTGTGTGTTTGTGTGTAGAAATGAGGAGAGACTTACTTCTATTTATATTCTTCCATTCACTTTATGTCCACTCCAACAAGTGAGCCTCACTTAACAATTACTTACCAGGGCTGACTTTTCTAGGAGAGTCTAATAACCCAAGTGCCCCACAACTATGGGGACCTTACCCTCTGATCAACAAGGAGGGTCAACCTTAACTCAATCGTGGGGACTATTTCCCTGAATTACAATGAAGGGTTAACCTCAATGACTTTACATGACTTGTTTACATTATTGAATCTCTCGATAGGAACATCACATTATGACATGACTCAATTACATTACATATACTTTCTGATAGAATCATCAGGGTACAATACATAAGATATACAAGTGAATACATTTTGAAGATATAAATACATCAACACTCCCTCTTAACTAGGAAGGTATTCTCTCGACACAATTTATTATCATAAGTATTCTTGTCTGGCTCATCACTAGATCACCATCAAGTCCGGATCATCACTGGATCATCATCAAGTCTGGATCATCACTGGAACATCATTAAGTTTGAATCATCACTAGATCATCATCAAGTTTGGATTATCACTGGATCATCATGAAGTCTAGATCATCACTTGATCTGAATCATTACTAGATCATCAATTCCGTGTCATCACTTGATCTAGATCATCATTGGATCATCAAATATTGATCATCACTTAATCTTAATCATTTCTGGATCATCATCAGTGCTTTCGTCATCTCGAACAAATGGTGCTATCTCTCAATTATTCTCATTATAGGAATTTATATAGAGCCAACCCTTTTTCATGCTGGTTGTAGGCCTAGCCTCCATGTAGGTCTTCATCACTTATATCTGAACATGGAATGAACCATGTTAGAAAGGACCACCCAACACTTACATCTTACCATGGGAGGAACACATCCAAGAGCCATATTAGAAAGGCACGCCCAACACTCACATCTGACCATGGGAGGAACACATCCAAAACCCATGTCAAAAAGTCCCAGCACTCACATCCGACCTCATCTTGTTAGAAAGGATCTGCACTTAGATATGACCTCATCTTGTCAGAAAGGATCTGCATTTACATCCGACCTCATCTTGTCAGAAAGGCTCTGCACTTACATCCGACCTCATAATGTCAGAAAGGCTCTGCACTTACATCCAAACTCATCTTGTCAGAAAGGCTCTACACTTACATCCAACCTCATCTTGTCAGAAAGTCTCTGCACTTAGATCTGATCATGTGGCAACACATCCGATAATCAAATCAGAATGGCTTTGTACCTATAACTGACATGTGGGAATACATCCCACAATCACATCAGAATGGATCTGCACTGATCATGTTGGAACACATCCCATAATCACATCAGAATGTCTCTGTATTGATCATGTGGGAACACATCCCACAATCACATCAGAATGTCTCTGCACTTACATCTAACCATGGAAGGAACCAATCCTCTCACCATGTCAGAAGGGCACACCACTTACATCTGACAGTGGAAGGAACCAATCCTCTCACCGTGTCAGAAGGGCTCATGAACTCATCACTTCCCCTTGGAAGGAAACTCGACCTGGAGAACACCAAGCTTCTCCGTGAAGTACCCAAACTTCACTCTCGCCATTTCTAGCATAGAATCACATAAGGGTTGATTACATCCAAGGATAACTTGCGAGCTTCACCAGGACCGATTACATCCAAGGACAACCTACAAGACTGATTACATCTTAGCAACCTATGAGCTTCACCGGGATTTATGCTCATACCACCTATCTCACCATCTATGCTAGAAATCCCTCTTTCAAAAGATCTCGATCTAGATCACATACTGGAGCTTCACTGCTCCTCTCTGCATCATACAAAAATTCTAGTTAGATCAATCAAGTCAAATAGTAGTTTTCAAAAGAAACATACTACCTCCCAAATATAAAGTGGAAACATATTTTTCCTCGGGTGTACTCAGCGCCATGCAAGACTTCATCCTTCCAAACCAAGAGATCACACCTGATCCCATACTGAAGCAACACCTTTAAGTGATCTTCCTATAAATGGCACTGCCTACCCAATACGAATCCACATAACCCTCCAGGTTAATCTTCTAATTAGAATCATACTTGAGCCCATAGTCAACTATACCCTTCAGGTACCTCACTGCATGCTTTGCAACCATCAGGTCAACATGTCTCAATGTGTTCACATTAAAGAAAATATATGGTCTCGTATATGTCAGGTACATTAAGGAACAAATCATCTGATGATACATATTGGCATCAATCAACTCTAATGAAGAAACACTCAATAGATTCAGGTTCAATGCCATAAGTGTGGTCATGGCCTTTCAATCCATCATCCTGAACCTCTCCAGGATCTCTACTGCATACTTCCTTTATCCCAGGGAGATTCCATCTACATTCTGCCACACCTCCATGCCTAGAAAGTAGTGCATCATATCCAAGTCCTTCATCTCGAACTCGACAGCAAGTATCCTTGCAACTTTAATGAGTTCCTATTTTCTATCAAGAACAACTCATCGACATATAACAGGAGCATCATTGGTATGTCGTCTTCAACCTTGAAGTAAAGGTTGGAATCCACTGTACTCTCGGTAAATCCTAGAGCCATCAGTAAGCTATCCATCCTATCGTACCATGTCGAACCTCAGGATATTCTGTAGTCAGTCCCTCTGAAGTGGAGCATCATTTCCCCTCTATCCTTCATACTCTATGCAGTGAAACATTCTGTACGAAGTGACAAGTAGCTTCCTCTGCTAGTAATATTCTATGTATCCATCTAGGGTCACTGAAGACCAAGATCCTCTATCTTTAAAATGTTCTTCTCACACCCATCTGTGAGCTTGTCATCCTCTATAGGATTTCATCTTCAACCTTGTAGAAAAGGTTAAGATCTTCATCGCTCTAGGTGATCTTCAAGCTCCTCATGTATGTGTTATCCCATGGATTTCTGCTGAGCTCGTACAAGGCCTTCTTTCATTTTCACACATGATTCTTCCTATGATGTGTCTTAAATTGTAGTGGCTGCAAATGTCTCTTCGTAGTCTATGCCTTCTTTCCATGAGAAGCCTCGTGCTACGAATATTTCCTTGTATCCCACGATGTTTCCATCTACTGCATGCTAGATCTTGTAGATCCATATGGAATATACTACGGAATTCCCTTTAGGTCTTGATACTGCATCCTAGACATCATTTTTCTTGAACTGGTACTCTCCTTCCCTTTCTTCTTGGCTACTTCTTCATAGCTGGAAGGCTCTGCATCAATGATGTCACTCAACAGTGTCACATAACTGCACTATGTCTGACGCCTCTTGAATTCTTTTAAATTATCGTCATATTCTTTTTTATCTTGGATTATTTCTTGAACTATAATCACTTGTTCTTCGGAACAAGTCTCATCCTTGTTTTCTTGTAGGTGATTGTACGCGATCTTTCCTACAAGTCAAATGCATTTGTATGGTTAGAAACATTTCATAAGGCATATTCATAATGGCAAATTCTTATGCATAAATATATGATCATGCAATTATTTTATCGAATACAACATTCATCCATATCTCACGGAAACTTTCTAGTTGCATTCCATCTCTACCAGGACAACATTGAGATTGTGCACTAATCTGATATGTTAGCAAAGAGGTTTCATTCTAGATAGGTAGCAATGGAGAGTTATATAGCACCATGGGATACTTACCCATCACATGCATATTAGTAGTATACTATCATTAATGCAAACATTCTATCATGCATAATACATTAACTGAATATAAACAAATGCATAACAAAACAATATTATGAAATGAAAATTGAATACTTATCTTTATTTGTTTCGAGGGTAGACTCCTTCTTGAGCCTTCAGCTTCACCATCTTCTTCATTCATCGTTTCTTATCCAAATGCTAAGATGGATAAGAGGTTATTCAAGACTTGAGTCCTTCGTATTCCTCATCATTTGAGGGATCTTCTTTGGATGGTGAGAGCTTGATCTTCAGTGGCTCCCATCTTCTTTTCTCTGATTATGAGTCGAGCTTCTTCTTGTGTGTGCTCTTCCCAGAGTCCGCCGAAAGTAATCACATCCTTCTGGAACACATTCCTTGAATGAATGAATACCATAATCCTAGGAGGCCATTCAAGGTGGTTATCACAAGTTATGTATTATCCACTTCTTGTTCTATTGCTTCATATAGTTCTTTGATTTCAGAGACCCTTGTAAAGTATGACTGTATGGTTTCTGCATCCTGTATCTTCACATTCTTCAACTAGTTTCTTGAAGTCATCTTTCGATTTATGTTCTTCCCTTCAAATAGCTTGGTCAAGAAATCAAAAAATATCTTTTGGTGTCTTTAGGGAAGACACTTGTGGTATAAGGTGATCCGTGATTGAATCAACAATGATCTTCTTGGCCTTGACCAAGTTCTTCTGGTGTAAGGATTTTAGCCTCATCTCCCTATGGAACTGGAACCTCTCCACTTATGTAGGTTTCCAATTCATTTTCTTCAAAAACCAGTGAGATCCAATACTTCCATGCTTGGAACTTGTCAATTTCACCAAGATTGTCATCAAGATGGTGTGACTAGTCATTTAGAAATGAGAACCTCAAATGTAAATAGCAAAAGATTAGATCTTATCGATTTGAGGTGTCCGTCTTGGTTCCAGAGCTAGCTGATCTAGGGTTTGTTAGAGAAACCTTAATTTTCAAAACTTGTAATATTTAAGATCCAATTGGATAGAAAGATATACCTCTTCAAGGTGAGTTGTCCAATGTACTCCTTTTCTGAAAACAGTGGAGGGAAGCTCCTGAAATAGGAATCCCTAGTTTTCCAATTTTTTCAGCATAAATGTTGATACTATTTATGCGGTATCTCTGAAAGTACTCCTCCTATGTGTTTGACATTTTGTACTAAAGTAACCTCGTGTGTCCTAGTTACAAAACCAAAGGTTTAACCAGAATTTATTTCACCAATTCGGACTTATGAGCGTTTTCCTAAGGTGCCTTATTTAAGGATTGTTCAGCATAGAGACAGTGTACGGATTGCCACATGTCCCTATTTCATCATCAAGGTATGAAAAGTTTACCACTGAAATTAAATTCCATGCCCTATCTGGAAAATCTTGCAAAATTTTTTTTGGACCTTTGTAGCCTGAGATATAACAATTCTCCCTAGGTGTCTTGTTTAGGGACGAATCCTAGGAGAGGATGAAACCCTAAATTGGAGGTATCATATCTCCTAGAATATAGTAAATATGAGTCTGAAAATTTTAGACAGGGTACATCAGGAATTATCTTTGACCTGTGAAAGTTTCAGCTCCTGATCCTTCTCCAATCTCAAGATATAGTGAATGTACCAAAATTACTAGTTTCAGTATTTAAGGGTTTTTCAGGGCTGGGGTCAAACTAGGGTTTGAATTTCTCAGAGTTTCACTCAACCAAAAACTTTGACCTTGGTATCTAAACTTTGATTTTGAGGAGGAGGGAAATCCTATGGAAAGCTCACTTAAAAATTCCTCTTCTGTAAAAATCCCTTATTTCTTGCACCAAAAACTGAAAATGCCTGGAATCAAATTCTGCTTCGACAGAAAGATGCGCCCTTCAATGGAGAGTCAACCTAGCATCCTTTTGATGATGGATTGTGGAGAGAGACTTAAAAAGTAAGAAGCCCTATATTCTGCAGCTACACAGTGTCTTGTTCTTAGGTTAGCTCTGATACCATGTTAGATTTTTATCATTTAAGTAATATGATCTTAGGATCTTATATGAGAGAATAACATGCATAGTAATAATCACAAGAGACAAGAGACACAAAGAATTTTCCTCGGGGAAACCATAAAGGAGAAAACCACACAAATTCCTCATAGATAGAATGAGCATCAATGGCAGTAGTAAAACCTAAAGATAGAAAAGATGATCTCCATAACTGTTCTCTCTCTCACACTTGAGAGAGATTATCCTCTCTCACTCATGCGCCCTAGTTGAGTGAGTGTGAGTTTGTGTGTATAAAGGAGGAGAGCCTCACTTCTATTTATATTCTTCCATTCACTTTATGTCCACTCAACCTCACTTAAAAATTACTTACCAGGGCCGACTTCTCTAGGAGAGTCTAATAACACTAATGCCCCACAATTGTGGGGACTTTACCCTTTGATCAACAAAGAGGGCTAACCTTAAATCAATTGTGGGGACTATTTCCCTGATTTACAATGGAGGGTTAACATCAATGAATTTACATGACTTGTTTACATTATTGAATCTCCCAATATGAACATCGGGGTATGACATCACTCAATTACATTACAGATACTTCCCGATAGAAAAATTGGGGTACAATACATAAGATATACAAGTGAATACATTCCAAAGTTACAAATACATCAACACAAATTGGGGAATATGAGGAAGATTTAGTCATCTCGGATCTCAGCTCAGATGTTAATATTTTGACAAGATAGACATGGAAAAAGATGGGGAGCCCAACATTGAGATGGTCCCCTGTACAGCTGCGACTGGCCAACCAGGCCAGAGTAATGTTGATTGGGAGAGTTCACCACCTTGCTGTGGAAGTTGAAAGTATGAAGACCTATGCCGATTTTGATGTAATTGATGTTGTTGATGGAAGAGGATCATATCCCGCATTACTGGGGATTAGATGGGAAAATGACATTATGGTAGCAATCAATTTTAAGAAGTGCATGATGGGATTTGAGAATAAATACATCAAAGTCATTGTTCCAATGGATCCAGATGAAGGGAGAATATAAATTGAGCCCGTGAAAGATGAAGTTGTCAGAGGATGGGATCATGCTTATAATATTTTAGAAGACTATATACATCTGACTGTTGATGGGGAACTTGGTTTGCGCAGTGCTAGCTCTGTGTCCTCTGACTCTAATGATGCTTTAGAGAACTGGAAGAACCACTTGCATGAAGTGTCGCTATGAAAGTGCAGCTTGATTACGTAGTCATTATGTCACGTCGTGACCAAGACCATTGAATTTCCAATTTATGAAGGATTTTATGTGTTATATGCGTTTCGTGTTGAATTCAAAGATAAGGTGTCAGAACCAAAGAGATTTCCACAGTTGGGGGAAGCGTTGAAGGCTACCCCATCATGCTAGTGGGAGACCCATAAGAAGTCGATCAGTAGATGGTCACAGTGTCCAATTTTGATGACAGTTCACTTCAAAGAAATCGAGGTGTACGATGTTGGGAGGGACAATAGATGGAATTGTCTCGATGATCATTTGATTGAGTGTCAGACCTTGTGGGAATCACTACCAAAGGATGAGTGGGTCCATGCCTTTGTCCACACATTGGATGAAATGTGGCGATATTGGTATGTATCCGCTAAGTTGCATAGAGAGATCACTACTTGGGAGGAGCTAACAGTTTGCTTTAATCACACCTTCATTTTCATGGATGCTAATCCAGCTGTTCATAATGCTCTACAACTTATCTATGATGTTGTCCAGAAGGTGGTGCCGGTAAAATATCCAAGGGATGCACATGCGCATTGTCACATGCAATCGATTATGGAATGTTATAATGTGTCAGGAGAGCCAGATGATGTTGATCTGAGGAATATCAACATTCTAGAAATAGAAGCGAGTCAAGATGTCGTAGCACCGGACGTGCCAACAGATCCCATGAATCAGCCACTGAAGGTAAGGAAGGTCAACATTGGGACAGAAAATAACCCAAATTTTGCAAGTGTCGGAGATTACTGGTACAAAGAAACAATGGAAAATATTACATACTTGCTGCATGAATTCCAAGATCTATTTCCTACAAATTTTTCTGAGATGAAAGGGATACTGAAAGATTTAGGAGAGATCAAGATCCTGTTGAAACTCGATGTCAAACCAGTAAGGCAGTGCCTGTGTCGTTCGAATTCACGATACAAGAAAAGGGTAAAATTTGAGCTTGATCCGATGTTGGATGCCGGAATAATTGAGCCAATTGAAGAACTGGAATGGATCAGTCTAATGGTCATCCAAGATAAGAAAAAGGGTGAGGTTTGGATCTACATCAACCTGGGAAAACTGAGTGATTATGTATGCATGATCTGTTTCTGACACCATTCACTGATGAAGTTCTGGAAGGAGTAGGCGGTGAGGAGATGTATTCATTCACAGACATAATTTTTGGCTATCACCAGATAACGATCACAAAAGAGGATTGACACAAAACAATGTTTGATACTGAATGGGGTTGCTTTCAGTACACTATGATTCCTTTTTGATTGAAGAATGCGCCTGCAATATTTTCCTGGGTTGTTGTCGCTGCATTCAAATATTCTATTAAGACGTTTTTGTGGGTTTATATGGATGATTGGGAAGTTTATTGGTTGATTAGATACAATCTAGAAAACATCCAGCTGATGCTGGAAAGATGTCGACAGCACTAGATTGCACTGAATTCCAAGAATTGTATTTTCGTCGCACCTTTCGAGATGTTGTTGGGTCACATTGTTTGCAAACAAGGACTGTTGTTTGACCCTACGAAGATTGTGTTGATATTGAGCTTGCCACTACCTACAAATGTGAAGATTCTCATAGCGACGTTAGGGAACATAGCGTACTATCTCAAGTTCATACACGGATATGTTGTGATCACACCACCGATGGAAAAATTGTTGAATAAAGATGCAACATTTGTATGGAGTCAATACTTTCAAGGGAGTTTCGACACACTGAAATCCAAGATGGATTCTGTGTCGATACTAGTTTTTCTAGATTGGGACAAGGAGTTCCATGTTCACATGGATGCATTGTCTATTTTGCTAGGAGTGGTGCTTTCACAATGAGGATAAGGATATCTAGATCACCCGATTGCTTTCGCTAGTCGAAAGCTGTCATCTGCAGATAAGAACTATACAGCCACATAGAGAGAAGGTCTAGCGATGGTATATGCGGTACAAAAATTTAGGCATTATCTATTAGGTTGTCATTTTAAGATGTTTACAGACCATTCTTCTTTGAAATACCTAGTCAATAAGCCTATGTTGGGGGAGAAGATATGTCGTTGGCTACTTCTCTTTCAAGAGTTTTTTTTTGAGATAATTGTGAAGCCGGGTCGCTTAAATGTGGGCCCTGATCATTTATCCAGAATTGAGATAGGTGAAGAGCCAACAAATATTGAACATGGACTGCCAAATGTGAAACTATTCAAAGTCGACATGGTAGATGATTATTATGACCAAATAATTCAGTTTTTGGCAATAGGAAGCATACCAGAGGATTTAACAACAAGTCAGAAGAAGCACTTGGTGCAAAAGACCTTGTATTTCCAGTTGATTGATGGACAACTATATAAACTAGGACCAGATGAGATTTTGCGGCGATGTGTCCTACCGCATGAACAAGGGAATATTTTAGAAGAGGCCCATGCAAGAGTTGCTGGTGGACACTATGGAGGATGAGCTACTACGAGAAAGGTGCTTCGCATAGGGATTTGGTGGCCCACTCTGCATAATGATGTGACACACTATGCGTGAGGTTGTGATGTTTGTCAACAAACTAGAAAAACATCAAGGAGAGATGAGATATCGCTAGTACGTCAGGTGACATGGCAGCCATTTGATAAATGGGCTGGGGATTTTGTGGGACCAATCAACCCACCTGGGAAGAGAACTAGTGCACAGTACATCCTTACATCAACAAACTATTTAACAGGATGGGCGGAGGTTGCACTAGTCATGGATTGTACTACTACGATAGCAGCGAGGTTCCTATTTGACAACATTGTGATGCGGTTTGGATTTCCAAGGATATTGATGAGTGACCAAGGGATTCACTTCATCAATCGTATGGTAAGCGTGCTGACAAAAGAGCTATAGATACAACACAATAAAAGTACCCCGTATCATCCAAAGGCAAGCGGGATGGTGGAGGAATTCAACAAAATATTGGAGCATGCACTTAAAAATGTATGTAATGCAAGTCGCGATGAATGGGACCTGAATATTCCAGAAATTTTATGGGAATATTGCACCACTTGTAAGAGATTGACACAAAAAATACCATTCAAATTGGTATATGGGAAAGAGGTCATCATGCCTTGGAATACATTGTTTCGACTTTGCGCATTGTAGCAGCGACGGGTATGGACAATGAAGCAGTGCTAGATGAGTGTATGGAGTAGTTGATGCAGCTTGAGGAGGACCAATTTATTGTAGGATTCCACCATCGCGTCGAGAAGGTTTGACATAAGGTTTGGAATGATCACCACATAAACAATAAATAGTTTCAGCAAGGAGATTTGGTGTTGTTGTATGACAACAAGTTCTTGAAACATCTAGGTAAGCTACAGATGCACTGATTAGGTCCATATCTTGTTAATTCAATTACTTTACGAGGTGCAGTTCAACAATAGCAGTTAGATGGAGCGATGCTACCAAATATAGTAAATGGCAGCAAGATGAAGCCCTATAGGATGGGCCCAGAACCGCGATATGTTTGTGGCACTTCACAATGAAAAAAAAAGAGTAGATAGAATGATGGATGAATGGAAGATGCACCAAGAGGAGTTTGATGTGAAAGAGTAGTAATAAGTAGTGTGGTTAGGAGGTCATGTTGCGATAGACACAAGGTTGCACACAAAAGTCAAATCAGTAATAAATTAAGACAATTAAATACAGCTACCCGATGGCGCTTGTGGAGGGGACGTGTAATGATGGCGGATCCAACCGTTGGGTTGGCAGAATTGATGGTGGATTCAGGTAGTTAATGCATTATTTGTTCATGATGATCGCATTGATTTAGTAATTATGACTATGAATTTATTTGGTGCTATAAAAGGGGATTTCAACGAGGTCAAAAGACACCATTGTGCATTGTCGAGTTGAATTGCAACATTGTAGAGTTGTAGAGCGAGTTTTCAAGTTAAGTTGAGAGGATTGAGTGAGTTACTAAGTTTAGAGAGGGTGAGTGACTGTTGAGTCTCACAGGGGAGTTGGTGTGACATGTAGAGTAACCCAGACACTGTAGAAATTTTGAGTGAGCAAGATTTACCGATAATACCAGTAACAATTGTGGATGAAGTAGCTAGTATGCTAGTCGAATCATCGTCAGTTCCGAAGAGGAAGAGAAAGGGGAAAAATCCTAGCTCTCCAGTGCCAAAGAAAAGACATACTAGAACAACCATAAGGGCGCAAGGAGAAGACACTGCACATATGGGGCCATCGAGCTCGGGAGTTACAAAGTCTGTAGCTTGAGCAGGGGTTTCTGTTAAGGACATCCGTGGATACATACCTCCTAGTCTTCCTAGTGTGAAGGCCAAGAAGCCCACTAAGAATAAGAGATACCAGATAAGGATGATGGTGATACCATAAGGGATGGTATGCACTTTAGATAGTGTGACTGCCTTGATGCAGATGAAATATGAAGACCACGAATTGCTCACACTAGAGGATGTTACGCGCAAACAATATGTGCCAATGGTAGCGGTCGAAGGTGGACCAATAGAGAGCATCCCGGAGGACTGGGTGCATGGGCTGGATAGAGCCAGATTACTAGGGTTGATCAACATGCTGTACTTTGGGTGGCCGACTGAAGTAAATGCGTGCATGAAGCATATTTTGGCATGCTTCCATGGATGATCTATGTGGTTGTACACACCAGTTGAAGTCATAATGGACTTGATTTCAAAGAGAATGGGGTTTCCCAAGGATGGGCCAGACACCTCACAATATTTCCATGGCAAATATAATGACAAGAAGGTGGCGGTGACACTGAAGAAGCGCTATGCTCTAAATCACAACGCAGGGGTGTACTGCATTAATAGCATCAATGACCGTGTTGTACGCATTAGGGTAAGGATTTTGTCCAGTAAAGTGGTATGGAACAACCACCCCATTCAATGCAATTTGGGGGTGGCTGCATGTACTGAGCTATGTGCACAGGGCATACAAATGAACTGGTCACTCTTTCTCATGAACCAGTTGGCAAAGGATGCAGTGGCCGCATAGGTGGGTGAAAGACCATTCACATATAGTTGGATCCTCATCTTGATCGTGTTAGTGGCTTGGATGGAGCCAGATGACTACCAGGGCATGGATGTCATAGCGATAGAGGTATGCAAGGGTGCATGATATCAGTACTTATTAACGGATTGTTTAATTGAATTTTGGATCTACTGGGAAGCGCTGTAGGACATAGTGGTAAAAATTTTGAGACTGTTAGAGGAAGCCATGGAAAAATATCAAAGGATTGCGTGGTTAGCAAGTGGACCACATGCTATTCACATTCAAGCATGATGAGACATAGAAAAGCAATGGTTGACAATGTGGTACAAGGTGTATGATGAAGAGATGGAGGAAATGATTAATGATTGGCTTGTGGAATGGAAAGAACCAGTCAGTATAAAATAAGTCTCGACGAGACCCTCGGCAGATGCACCTGATGATACCGTACGCAAAGATGACCAACAATCTGATGAAGAATCATCTCTAGAGACACCTACTGACCCGAAAGCACAAGGCATATTCATTGAATTAAGAATAAATAGGCACATGGACCAGGATGCGAGTAGTAGCATCATTTCAATAATGGAGGCATAGTTGAATCGGATCATCGATACCATTAACGATGAAACCGATGTGGAAGAAAAGAAAATGAAGAAATCGACACAAGATGGATTTACGGAGGTAAGCACAAAAATGGATTCTTTTTACAATGTTGTTTGGAAGAGAGCACAAGAGGAAGGAGCAACAATGTAGGAAATAGAGTCAATCAACATTGAGCCGCGGGTCAGGAATGTTCAAATTCCCTGGACTATGATTGACACTATACGAGAGGATTTGAATACCTCCCTGCACCAGTTGTAGGATATATCTCTTGATATCAATGTGTTGTCCACACAGACGTTGTTACACTTACAACGAGTTTCCAACCAGGAGTTGGAAAACAGACAGAAAGACATCAACGACCAGTACTTGCAGTTGCAGGAGAAAGAGGAGAAAGCGCAGAAGGAGGTCAAGGAACTGTAGCAAGCAAAGGAGAATATATTAGAAGAGAAAGCGCAAGAGATCAAATCCTTGAATAAATCCTAGGAGGATTTACAAGTCAATACTACCGAGGAGATCACAAAACTAAAGAAAGAAATAGATCACCTCATTGTTGAGAAGGCACATCTTTTTGACAGTCGAGTTGATTTGGAAGAGGTAGTTGCATATGCCTGTCAGCATGTATTGGATAGTACCACTAAAGCAAAGTGATTCGAGGTCATTATTTCTAAGTTGTAGAGTGAGAACAGTATTTTGGAGGATCTGGTGCCCCCAGCCACGCCACTAGAGAAAATAGCAGCATAGAAGGGCGATATAGAAGAGCTGGAAACACAGCTTGACGAGTTAGAGTAGGATGCAAAGAAAGTGATGGATGCANGCACCCAGCCACGCCACTAGAGAAAATAGCAGCATAGAAGGGCGATATAGAAGAGCTGGAAACACAGCTTGACGAGTTAGAGTAGGATGCAAAGAAAGTGATGGATGCA
>LPNX010440234.1:532694-547171 GCA_001517045.1 Pseudotsuga menziesii
ATTCAGCAACGCCATTTTGCTGCGGAGTGTACACAGTGGTTTTATGCCTGTCAATCCCTTCATTCTTGCAATAATTCTCAAATTCCTTAGAAGTAAATTCCCCTCCATTATCTGTTCTAAGACATTTAATGGATTTACCTGTGCTCTTTTAAACCAAAGCTCGAAATTGCTTAAAGGTGTTAAATACATCAGCTTTCTTTTTTAACAAATAGATCCAAACCTTTCTTGAGTAATCATCTATAAAACTTACAAAGTATAATGATCCTCCATACGAGAGTTTCGGAGCTGGACCCCATAGGTCTGAATGAATATAGTCTAGGATACCTTTACTTGTATGTTTTCCAGTTTTAAATTTCTGTCTAGCTTGTTTCCCATAAACACAATGCTCACAGAACTTTAAATCTACAGTTTTTAAACTAGGAAGAAGTTTACGATCAGCAAGTACCTTCATTCCTCTCTCGCTAATATGACCCAATCGCTGATGCCATAAGCGAGTGAATTCACCTGCATTCTCTGATGCGACTCCTGCATGATCAATTTATGTTCTTCCTTCAAGTTTATATAGGTTCCCGACTTTGTTAGCCTTCATGACAATCAAGATACCTTTCGATATCTTCAAAACTCCACCTTGAACTGAACCCTTATGACCACTAGAATCCAGAACTCCCAAAGATATCAGATTCTTTCTAAGGTCAGGCACATGTCTTACATCTGTCAATGTTCTAACAATCCCATCAAACATTCTAATTCTGATACTACCTATCCCAACAGTTTTACATGTCACATCGTTACCCATGTAAACTACCCCGTCATCAATAGATTGATACGTGGAAAACCAATTTCTATGCAAACACATATGATGGGATGCCCCAGAATCAATTAACCAGTCATAATGATACTGTGAAACATTAGATGTAGATAATACCTCATCAACCATACCTGAATCTTCCTCGGCTAAATTAGCCTCCTTCGTAGAGTCCTGATCTTTAGATGCCTCTTTCCGTTTCCAACAATCTTTCTTGAGGTGTCCTGATTTATTACAGAACCAACACTTCAACTTACTCTTTTTGACCTTCGACTTGGATCTGGCCGAGTCCTTCGAATGCTGTCCCCTCTCAGTAGATCTACCCCTGGCTATCATGACTTCTGATGTTGAGGTTTCCAGAGATGACTTCTTTCGAGTTTCCTCAGAAATCATAGCTCCAACAATCTCATCAAAACTAATAGATTCAACAGAACTAAGACTGATAGAGGTTACAAAATGTGCCCATGACTCGAGCAGAGAGCACAACATTAAAATTGCCTTGTCTTCAGAACTAATAATATCTTCCATACTAGACAACTTACAAACAAGAGTATTGAACGCATTCAAGTGATCAGAAATTTTTGTACCTTCTTTCATACGCAAGGTAAATAATTGCCGCTTCAGGAGGATTTTGTTAGTCAGTGATTTCGTCATATACAGGCTTTCCAGTTTTTCCCAAAGCCCTGCTGCTGTTGTTTCAGACACGATGTTAAACAACACATCGTCGGCCAAACATAGACGAATAGCACTGAGAGCTCGTGATTCCATCTCCTCCCAGTCGTCATCATCCATGGCCGCGGGTCTCTTCGACTTTCCTGCGAGTGCCTTCACCACTCCCTGCACACAAAGAATATCCCGCATCTTGACCTTCCATAACTCGAAGTTGTTGCTCCCATCGAACTTCTCGATCTCGAATTTCAAACTCTGTGTCTTCGCCATCTCTGCAAGTCACTGTTTTCCCTCTGCAGATATACTGCCGTCACTCCGAATTTGCCCCTGCCGTGGATTTGCTTTTCTGAATAACTCGCCCTTAGTGACCTCCCTCCAACTTCGCTCTGATACCACTTATTGGAGTACTTTCAAGCACGAATTAATTATACAGGGAATTATGCACAGCGAAATCAAATGAACAGAATAGTAATAAACACAATAATAGAAGCAAAACACAGAAAATGTTTAGACACAGTGATTACGTGGTAAAACCCTCTATTTGAGGGAAACATCCAGTGAGCAAGGTATCGGTTCTCTTATTCTTCAAGACAGGAAATTACAGTCAGGTTTCCTCAGTCCTCGCTGCTCTCTCTCATCATTTGTTTCAGCCACAATGGGCACACATGAATTTATAGCATTTCATACATAACTGAATGCTAACAGAAAAATTGTAACCGGTCTGTAACCGTTAGAGGAATTGTTGTTAACTAATTTCAACAAAGACTAAACATATATAGCTCAAGTACCATTTCATAAGATCTGTTCTAGAAGATGAATTGTTAAAGTTGAAAAAATACACATACTAGCTAGAATACTATAGACAGGTTGACAAAGGAAGTAACCAAAGTGAAATGGAGTTAATGCATTGGCCTTCAATCATGAATGTGAAGATGAGAATTTTTCTAAGTTTAAGGTTCATAGCATAGTCTAGTCCAACAAGTGCAGTAGCAGTGGTTTTGTTGTGATCAGTTTTCAAGTGGGAGGTTGTTGATTATGGAGCATGATCTTCTTGATTCATAGATGTGATTGCTCAGCCCAATTTGTATCCTAGTTTTACTGTACATTCATTGCAGCAGTAGGAGGTGTGGGGGCCCGGAAGAGGCTTCTTTAATCAAACAATAAAAACATGGAAGACAAAAGCATTAGAAACTTATTTGATTTAAGAATGAAACTATAACTTAAAAATCTAGATTTTATATAGGTCTCATAGCAAAACAAACTAATTGATTACATAATTCCATGCTACAAGCAGTAATAAATCTTATGAGCTTGTTCCATAGGTACTACATTCGAGAAGTGTCTAGGAGTTCTAGATAACTCTTGTGGTCATTCAGTCAACAATATTCTCAACAGAAAATATATTCCTAGAATATCTAGGACTCCTTGAAATAACGAGTATGACACTTCAAAGTAGAGAATTTACGCGAGGTAGCTTACACGTGCCTGTTTACAAGTCCATGCCGAATGGCTACACAATTCGCTTGCCTAGAGACAATAACTGTACCGGTTCTGTCTATACAGTTTGAGCTACATTTATATAGTCTTCAATAAATAAGAAAGCTCTATCTAGACATTTATATAGCCTTTTCAATACAAGATTAGATATACAGAGCGTACGCTATACAAAGAAAAGCTCGCTTCTTTGTTTCTTATTGGAATGTACGCCATCGAATGTACTCCTACATCCACTTCTACTGTTTCCCTTTACCTTTCACTTGGAGCTTTTATGTTTCAAATTCCAATTACAGAGTGCTGAAAGTAACTGCAGTACATGAGAAAGATGGTCATGATATCAAACATTGCTACATAGAACAAAAGCTTAGTATAGGGCCAAATAATGAACGACAGTATTTCTAGGCACCGTATATAAGGCGACGGAAACCACTCACACATTGTCGTCGATGGTACGCAGAAGAAAAGATTACAGTGGACATAAAGGTGTCCGAATCACATACAGTACAGCTCTGGACTTCTGCCAATATGGTAAGACATAGCATATAGTTAGAAGCTTTACAGTTTACAGTACAAGTCTAGACTTTTGCCAATATGGTAAGACATGGCATAAAGGATGATTGTATCCAAAGTAATTAAATACTTTACAGGTTAGACATAGAATAAAGGATGATTGTACCCAGATTAGTAATGAGTAGTTAGATACTTTACAGTTTATACAGCGCATGAAGGATGATTGTACCCAGGGTAGCTGTTAGATGTTTTACCATTTAGATATAAATATTATATATTTAATATAAAAAAATTAAAAATAAACTATTTTATTATATCTCATATACGATACTAAACCTAACCATCATAGTTGGGGTCTCGGGCAAGACTGGGAAAAAGACTAAAACCATCATAGTTCTAGATTTATAATAAGTAATCGCAACTTTGGCCCAAATAATTATCATGCAGCAAATAGGCTATCCAGCCATATGTATCATGATAGGTAATCAGGACATTGCAAAAGTAACAAGGCATACAAGAAATGAAACGAACTATAGGTAATCAGGACATTGCAAAAGTAGCAAGGCATACCAGAAATGAAATGAACTATGTCTCCATAATTAGGATGGTAGGTAATCACCTCTTTGTAATCCATTACTGAAATGAACTCTCAGTCTCACTACACAGACAGGATAATAGGTGTTGAGGACATTCACAAAGTAAGAGATCTTGGAGCCTCGAGCGAGCGTATGTCACGTTAAAGCTGAATTCGCTCATTTCTCTGTGTGTCATTCGGTGTTCAAAGAGATTTAGAACAAAAATGATATACACAATAATAAAAAATGGTCGTCATGGATTAAAACTTACTTACAATAATTTACTAAATTGATAAAAAAGATTATACTTCAAATTATAAGTTTATAGATAATATTCTATAACGATAATAAAGACAAAGCTTGTTAAAGTAGCCTTTTTTTTATAATAATTATACAATATCACTATAACATAAAAACAAAATTATGTGAATGATAATGTTATAAACCTGAGATAAATAACTATGCTGTTTATCAACTTTAACACAAACTATGGTGTTTATGACTGCATAAAAACCTAAATGCCTTTAGTTGTATGTAAATGTAATATGTGGAAATAACAATTTAGAGAAGAAGCTGGTTGAGCGTGATGAGCTGGCAGAAGAATAGAGAGCACATACCCCTCAGCTGCAGAGTCTCTGCAAGTGAGCGCATGTGCCCTCTATCTTCTGTCAACAATATCATAATCAATCACCCTCTTCTGCTTTGATTTCCACGGTTGGTGCTCAGATACGCTCTAATTATTTAACCTGAAAAAACACACACAAGGATCAGATAATAGTCTTGTAATATACACAGCGACAGAGGCTGCATAATTATGAAACCTAACAACTTTATAAGTAGAAACAGCGCGAAGCGATTATGCAGAAAGAGATGAAGAGCTGTTTCTCAATCTTCTGCCCTTGTATTAACAAGCGAGCTATACATCTATATATATGGAGCTTGGAGCCCTGGCTGCTTTCTCCCTTCTTTCAGCACTCCTGTAGAGACGATTTGATGGAAAATCATCTTCTTCTGGTGCTGCTAACTCATGTTTGGCTCTCGAATTCTGATATATCCTTTATTCCAACACAAATAAACAAGCAGGACCATTCAGATTATGTAAACATCATTTGAATCAAATATAAAAGGCATTCAAGATTAGGGTGAATTTCAAGTGTAGAATAGTGAAATCCATTGCTAAAAAACTCATAAAATGTAAGTGACTTGTCTTAAAATCGTGTAAGACAACTCATCACATGTAAGTGACTACACTTAAAATCAGGTAAACATGAAATTGTGAAAATATAATGAAATCGCAAATATGATCTAAAGCACACATTCGTTTTTTTCAATAAAAAAATGATTATAGCAAATGAAGCTATCAGAAGTCTTTACAGTTTATAGGAAAACGGCGCGTATGTACCATTGGTCTGACAGTACGCGCATGTAAAACAATATATGGAAATGACGAGTCCACGTCCAATTGGAGTTGATGCCGTATGTCACGCACAGCTTATCTGGAGGGAAGCTTATTGGGTTGAACGAAGAGTTCCAATTGGTAATAAAGAGATAGATATAAGCACGAGAAGGCAACCCAATAGAATCTGCAATCTATTGAAATGAAATGAAATAAGTGATGGGCACGAGAAGCAGACAACAATAGAATCTGCAGTGAATGAATACGGACGGCGGCAGCTAAAATGAAATAAGTGATAAGGAATCCCACACCATTGTCGTAGCTGCCCCTCGGAAGATTCTACAGCTGGAAAAAACGGCAATAATGGTAATGGTCCTCCTCGCAGTGAGGAGGGGCTTAACACGTGCTCAATATCTGGTATGCACAATTACAGTTTTCATAACCAGTCTCTATGATTAACTATTTGAGGTTGTGGAATCAGAGATATTTTGGCATGTTAAAGATTTGATTTTTTGGTCATATTTTATGCATTTTTAAAAATTAAGATGAATTAATAGAATCACACTTATATGCAAGATGAAAGGTTGGTATTTCAAATATAAGTTGGTCAGGCCAGGATGTAATTGAGGTATATGCTTACCATAAATATACCTCCTTATCATAAACCCATAAACCTATTTGTGTAATAAAAAACTAAAAAACAAATTATTAATGAAAAATAATTGAATCAATGATTATATAGCTAGCTTTAAAAAAATATTTAAATAGTAAAAGAATAGATGATTTGAAGTAAAGAAATCACATTCCCAAATATTGTGTATATATAAACACACTTTTTTTTCAATATGATTTCTTAAGTATTATGTTTGTACAATACTATATTTTAAATAAGATATGATGAATATGTTTAGAAGTATATGATTTTGTAAGTATCACTCAACTCATAGATATGAGTTTATTAATTTTATGGGTTCTACATTATTATGTTTTCTACATATAATATTAGGTGGAAGATATTTGTTGATTAACGAGGATATATTATAATTTTTATAGATTTAAGTTTTAACATTATTGTATATAGTTTATATTAAAAACAAATTTTAAAAGTATATTTATTTAAATTGTTATTGGTTACTAGAGGATGATGTATACTTCATTTTATATTTCTCATTTGCGGAAGATTGGTATAGGTCACCTAAATTTAATGTTCCAAGCATGCTCACCATTGAAATTTGTAATGGCGGCTAACCCTCGACATGGTGGTGGGGTTAACAAGGAGTAAGCTATCTACCTGACCATTTGCACCTTTTAGACCAAGAACAACAGATTCTACTTCTTTTCTTGCATTTTTATTGTAGATCAATTCTACAACAAACTATTATTAAACTCAGGTATAATGCAATAATAAAAAATACTAATTACAAAATCAAATTAAATCTACAAACTGAACCGATCCAAACCTAATGTGAAATTGTGTTCTAAAAACTTGTAATTTAAAATTCAATTGTTATGGATTTGATAACGTCAATGTTCTGTGTGTATGCTAGCTTAAAACTTTAACGTCCCTTATCATGAAGGATAAAGAATCCAACGTTTAAAACTGGATCAGGTTCCATAAAACAAATAAAAGGTTTAAAACTGGATCGGGTTCCATAAAACAAACAAAGGAGTTGATTAATTGTTACAAGGAAGTTGGTAAAACGTTAAAGTTTTAGATCAGTTATTTTTATGGAGTTGACTAAAATTATACATTTCTAAACATAGATTTGCAATTTTCATAAAAAATTCCAATTTTAAACTTGCACTTAAAAAACAAGAATTTCCATGGCTAAATTTATGGATGGATTAATTCGAGAGCCTAGTTGGTGTGAAAGTAGGTATTGGAATTGTTTTTTTTTGTCTCACATGTAACGGAGTAAGCTATCACAGAAAGGCCTCAAGTGAACCTGGTGCAAATGGTCGGGTAGATAGCTTACTCTCTAAGTGGAAGCAGTGAACGACCTTGACCAAATAATATAGTATCGTATCAAGCTGCATGATGATCTTTCTTATTCTTTTAAAGGGGAGCTATAAAATAAAAATGCCATTATTTTTAAACAAAGCAGCATAATTAGGTTGTATTGGTTTTTTATGTACCAAAATTTAGAACAATTTGAAATGCCATTAACTTTCATACTTTCCATAATATTAAATATTTCTTACTTTGTTATTAAAATAATTATTAATAACTAACAATCTTCTCAAAAATAATTATTAATAACTAAGTGTTTTCTCTCCCACTCATCCCATTATATTTTATGTTTTCTAAATAGTAACTATGATTATAACATTATAATATATTGAATTTTTTATTATTATTACTTATCAGTAGTATTGAATTTTTTTGTTATTTATTTTTTCTTAGATAATTGTATATCCATATTAATACTCTAATTATGCTACTAGTATATCCATATTGGTACTCTAATTATGCTACTATGATTTTAACTAGTATCAAAACTCTTCAAATGAATAGTACATGTGGAGCATTCTAAGAATATAGATGTAACTTGTGTTAATATAGTTTTTATTAATGGAAATTGCAAGTCATTGGCCTGAAAGGCCTAGTCTGTTTGTCAAATAGTTTTCTGTGTGTTGAATTATGTTGTATAGTTCACATATAGTATCAGAGCCCATATAGTTCACATGTATGTAGTTTTCCTGTAGCTGTGTTGGTTTGAAACTAATGCCCAAAAATTCCTAGTTTGAGAAAGCTGGTACAAAAGAGAAGGGTCGACGGGTTTGTGTTTGATAATTGATTGTATGTGGATGCTAAGAATGCTAAGCAGTTTTCCTATGGCTGGGTTATAGCAAAAATGAATTATGTAAGCCTTAGGTGTGTAGATCGCGTCCCACAACAAACTTGATCAAATTCTGTAAAAGTGTGTGAACAAATATATTTGGAGGATATAGCTAATGATTTTTTTATAATATATGTTATATAATAAATTTGAATTTTACTAATTTTTTTATGGGCATGTTAACTAGTAGCTTGATGGCATTAATGGATATAGCTGCAGTAAGTGTAAGAAGTGAATTTTTTTTAGAATTTTCCTTTTTAGGAGTGAGAATAAAAAAATTCACTATACACATATAAATCCATTTATCAATTAATCACCATCCATGTGCCAAATGATATTATAAAACATGAAAATTACCTTAACACAAACATCCTTGTGAAATTTTATAGCACCAAAGTTAAGTCTAATAAGAATTTTGTGGGGAAGGGAGGGGCGTGCAGCTGTTTGTAACAGCAACACTAAAAATTTTACTATTAGCTCAAAATACAATTTCCAAAAAAACTGTACTTTGTTGGGACTTTACAAAATCAATTTTATTCCTTCAAGACTGTTGCAACTTGGCTGCTACTGCTAACACTACCTGGCAGAAGGTGTTGCACCTAGCTGTTACAGCTGACAACACTTAACACGCTTAATTCAGCTAGCTACAACTGCTGACGTCACTCACAGCTCACTCACAGCTCTGTTGTAGCTCACTATTTAACACTGATTTGATCACCCCTGCATCCAAAACTTTAACACAAATGTTCTACACACTTAATAAACAATATTCACACAACTAAACTCCATGCAAACTAACATAAAAAAAAATAAAACTGAGTTTTTCCAGAAACGGAGTAAAAATACAAATACACAGTAAATTTCAGAGTTTCAACTCTGTAAAAATTTCTCTATTACGTTGTGTCTCACTATGTGTTAAAACACGATTACAATATGGGTATATATACTGCCTCTATTAAGTCGATCATTAAATTTCTAATTGACTCTTCAGATAACAAAAAGAAATTCATAATTTATGATATATTATGATTTACAGACTCACAGAAAATAAAATACTGTGCTGCCACTTCAGGAAAATTAGATGTGATTTGTTGGCACTGTTCTATTGCAACAAAATGACTTTTCATAATTTAAATAATTTGATGTTTGTCTAGTAGTGTATCGATGAGGCGGTTTGTGGCTCTTAAACATTTTGGTGGTTGCAATCTGGGCGGTGATGCCCCTTCAAGAAATGTTGCAACCGGCGATGGAGTAATTAAAAAAATTCCAAAAAATTTCATTAAGAAATTATAGATGATTAATTGAAACACTACTCTGGATTTCTTGACCATCAATGTGCCAAATGATATTACAAAACATGACAATTACCTTAACACGAAACTAGTGAAATTTTATAACACCATACTTATTTATGTGCATTGAAGTCTCATAAGAATTTCATTAAGAAATGATAAATGATTAATTGAAACACTACTCTCGATTTCTTGAGAAATGAATGTATCAAAAGGAGTTAACCTCTTAACTACAAATTGTAAAAAGAAGATCGCAATGATGTCTTTGGCGATGTATATATGTTTTTTTGAGCCAAACACGCTTGATCTTCCAAATAATCAACATCGGATCTTCAATTTGGAGATTTCTAATCCCAAAAATATAGAGTGCTTGGCTCTGGAAACTACCACACATACGCACAATCTATTTTTTTTAGCCATAATTCAAATGTGTTCAATTCAATTACATTGTAATGAGAACCTCAACTTTTTTATTTTCGGAATGTTAACAAAATAGGATCCAAGAGAAATGACAATAAACAAGATGGAAATATTAAAACATAAATACATTACAAGAGAGACACCAATATAATGTGGTTCACCCAAGATGGACAACGTTCAGATAAAAATTAAGTGATACAACCTGCAGCAAACCTACTCCACTTTCTTTTCCCTCTCTCACAATCACACAGATCTCTTTTATAATGCTATTATACAATACACATCCATATTACAATGCTTTCCTTTTATAGGGAAATTACTATGGTCTCCTAATACTATGGGCCCACAAACTATTGGCCAACAAACATCACAAAAATTAATTTCTTTCAAGGGCTTCGCCCGCGAAGCCTCTTTGATGGCCCACTAGCACTGCACCCCCTACTGGGATGAGTTACAATAGAACTAGGATACGAACAACGATGAAAAATAACATATATGAATCCTGAAGATCATGCTCCACAACCAACAACTTGCCACTTGGAAACTGATCACAACAACTCCACCGCTATTGCACTTGCTGGACTAGGCTATGAACCTAGAAAATTTCTCATCTTCACATTCATGCTTGAAGGCCAATAGAAACCATGTAGAAACTCAGTTTCTCTTTGGTTACTACCTCTGTCCATCTATCTGCAGGGTTCTGGCTAGTATGTATCTTTTCCAACTTTAATAGTTCTTCTTTCAAATAGACCTTATGAAATGGTACTTTAGCTATATATGTTTATTATTTGAATGGGAGGATCAGTTCTTTGCAAGATGAACGAGACTCTAGATGTCACTATACAACTTACTATTCTCTTGGTTCTTACATAATTCCTCCATAAACCTATACAACTAAATCAACTCTTTACTAGCCTCTGTAGCAACAACATACTCGACTTCTATTGTTGAAACTGGAACAACTTTTTTCAGTTTCAAAATCCAACTTACTATTGTTTCACCTACAGTAAAAACACACCCTTTGGTTCTCCTTTTGTTATATTTATCACCTGCCATTTCTACATCAACATATCAATGTAGAACAATGTTTGGACCTCCAAAAATGAATGAGAAGTAGTACCTCTCAATTACCTAAGAATCTATTAAGAATCCCTCCAATGCTCTTTACTTGGATTGTTCATATACTTGCTCACAAATCCCAGTGCATGTGCAATAAATGATCTTGTGCACACCATGGAATACATCAAGCTTCCAACTGTTGATGAATAGGGAACCTTAGACATGTATTATATCTCTTTCCGTGTATTAGGACACATCACCTTACTTAGTTTGAAATGTTTATCCAAAAGTGTACTAATTGGTTTTGTGTTTGTATACTAAACCTCTCAAACACATTTATTTGTACTCACCTTGAGACAATGTTAATTTGTGATTTTTCTTGTCTCTTCTTATTCTCATAACAAGGATTTGCTTTCAAACACCCAAAGCCTTCATCACAAATGATTTAGTTAGTTTTCTTTTGAGCACATTTATATCTTTCATCTTAGACCCTGCAATATGCATGCCATCCACATACAATAACAAGATAATATATTTTCTATTATCTAGCCTCTTGAAGTAAACATAATTTTCAAAATGGCATCTACTATAACCCTCTTCTGTCATAAAGTTATCAAATTTTAAATACCATTTTCTTGAATCTTACTTCAGGCTGTACAAGCTCTTCTTCAACATGCAAACCAAACTCTTCTTCCCTTTGAACTCATACCCCTGTGGCTTTTGCATATAAATATCTTCCTCCAAATCCCCATGGATAAAGGTTGTTTTTATATCTAATTGTTTAAGATGCAAATCTTCTACAACCACTAGACTTAAAATAGTCCTAATTGAAATCATTTTAACAACATTAGAAAAAATTCATCAAAATCTATACCTTTCTTTTGTGCAAACCCCTTTACAACAAGTCTATCCTTGTATCGTTTCTTTCCTCCATCTTCTTCCTTCAACCTATAAACCCATTTATTTTGCAATGCTCTTTTACTAGAAGGAAACTTAACTAGATTCCAAGTCTGGTTTCTTACCAATGAGTCCATCTCCTCATTCATGCCTTTCTCCCACTTCTTTCTAGTTTCCACCTGCATTCATTCTTCATAACATTATGGTTCAATAGAATTAGATCAATAAATAATATAGTGAAGGAGAGAACCGTTCAGGAGGTCTACTTAACTTGGTATATCTTCTTACACTTGCAGGATCTTGATGTACCTCCTGTTGTTCTTGATTTTCTGGTATCATTGGAACTTGATTTTCTTTTATCCCATCAAGAACTTTGTACTTTATGTTTTAATTTTCCTCTTTCATTCCCCGCAATTGATCTTTCTACATAACTTTTTTTGTTGAATACCGCATCTCTACTCCTAATGATTTTATAATTTTCATAATCCAATAAGTGATAACCAAAATCATCAACCTCATATCCAATAAATGTACATTTATTTGATTTAGCCTTAAGCTATATTCTATTTTCTTTATCGTTATGGACAAATGCTTCATAACCAAATGTTCTAAGAAATGAGTAGTTTACCTTTTTACCTATGCATGCCTCCTCTAAAATTCATCCATCCAAAGTGCTTCAAGGCCCTTTATTTACTAACTAAACAACAATATCTACGACATCAACCAAAAACTGTAAGGGAAACCCTGCATGCAATCTCATACACCTTGCACACTACATGATCCTCATATTTATCCTTTCTGACACACAATTTTCTTTTGGTATTTCTGGGACAGTCTTCTCTCTCTGAATCCCATGGCATGAACAATAGCTATCAAACTCCTTATTGTAGTATTCACCTCCATTACCATATATGAGATATTTCAATATTTTTTGTTGTCTCATTCTCAACCAAATATTTTCGCTTCTTAAAAGTAGCAAACACATCATATTTCTGTCTAATGTAATAAACCCAAGTTTTTCTAGTTGCATCATCAATAAAAGTAACATAATAACGAGAGCCACAATGAGATTTATCCTGTGTGGGTCCCCATACATATGTATGCACAAGCTGTAACTTTTCACTCTTCCTTTGTTTCCCAACTCTTAGAAATCTAACTCTCTCATGTTTTCCATAAACATAGGGATGTGTGCAAGCTAATGAGGGTCTCTTTTGACACGTTAGATGCAATAGAAAAATGAAAAAACAAGCATCCATCAACTTACATGAATATTTTGAGACACTTGCACAATGAATCTTGCGATGAGTAAAAATAATGAAATGTACGAAATTGAATGGTTTTCTAAAGTTTGATATTGTTTAACGAGAAATTTTTATTTTTGGGACAAATTATAAGGTATATGTTTTTGTAGGTGCAAGCTTGAGTTCCTAAATAATGAAATCAACTTACAAAAACTGGTAGACATATAGAGAACATATAGTACTAGTGCACGACTATTTTTCCAAAAATAAAAATATATTTTTTAATTATATAAGTGATCAAACCTCGAAAACAATATGTCAATTGTGGGTGGAGCATTTGAACGCCTTAATGCAATTATTTGGAAACAGTTTTTTTATCATGTACAGGTCGGTGTTCTTTAGTGCACCATACATTTTTTTTCAAAATGGTTGAGAAACAAAAGAGTTATGGACAAAACACTAGCAATGTGTTTTTTGAATTGAGGAGTGATGACACAAGTTAAATAAGAAAAAAATATATATTCTTGTTAAAAATTACATATATGGAATCTACAAAAAAAACCTTATGTATTTCTAAAATTTCATAAAAAATGGAGGTGTACAACATACTGTAACCAATGGCTAAACATGAGGATATTGAAAATTTGGATGTAATGCTCAATTAGCAATGGTTTTTCTTACTCCAAGTGATATGCATGATGAATATAAAGAAAATTCTAATGCAGACACATAGGCATAATAATTCCATGACAACATGGGTGGAGTCTCGACCATAGTGGCATTAAACGTGCACGCGTTTTCTTTACATTCAAAATTTTCTTCCTGCCAATGTAACCATGCACACGTTATATTTATCGGGGAAAACTATAAATTTACATTTGATTATTTTTCCAATTATAACAATATTTTTATTATTTTATTCCCCCCCTCTTCACCCTAACTCTTACTAACCCCCCTCCTCCTCTCCCTAACTCTAACACCCCCCTCCTCTCTCTCGCTAACACACCAACAAACCATTCATTCTCTCTCTCCATCTCTCTCTCTCACACACACACACCCACACCCACACACAAACACACCTATGTCTCCCCCTACCACTAACACCTGTATGTCCAAACCCCTAACCCTTTATCTCTACCTCTAACTCTTAAACACCCCCTATTGTTCTATATATAATAAGTTAGCTCCCACCCCAAACCACTAACACCTCTCTCTCTCTCTCTCTCTCTCTCTCTCTCACACACACACACACACACACACACACACACACACACAC